>LGRX02034128.1:0-26935 GCA_001247695.2 Cymbomonas tetramitiformis
GTCATTTCTGGCGGCTGAAAATGACACGTCAAATATCGATGACAATTTCTGTCAAAAATGACATTTGCTGTCGCTTCCTGATTCGGTCTGTTCAGATCAAGGATATGATTTGAAGATATTCTGGTGTCATTTGCGCTGAAATCGAGAATCGATCGATTCAGTAAGATAGAAATTCTCCGTTGACTCGCAAGTCCATATCATTTTCAGAACGTAAAAAACGGCTTCATAAGCTAATGACTGCTAATTTTGACGAAAATATGTTTTCCATTCCTTTTGATGAAGGTTGCGAGATTATCTGCAAACCGTGCCCGGGAATAGTTATTGAAGATTCTATGGAAATAGGGGCTGACTTTTTTAATCATGAGCCAATTCCAAGCACAGCCCCGAGCGCAAATACGCAATTGGTCCTTTGGAACGCGCCTTTGACGTGTAGATCGGAAGTTAGCTCTGATTCTTCACGCGTTTCCGGGACACGCGCTTTGCGCGAAATTGACTTACAAGAGATAAAAAGCAGACTTGATACAGAATTTTCAGAGACAAGTTTGGACTTGAGGAATGAAGACCCTCTTCATTGTTTAAATGGTGAAGTAAACAAGATTAAGCAGATTGTCGTGCGCAAACCGTACGAATCCGACATACGCAAACAGAAATATACAGGCGTAATTAATATCAAGCAGCGACGTTTGCAGGCTGACAGTATATCAATGACAGAAACCATTAAGTGCAATTGCAAGTCGCACTGCTGTCTATCTTTCTCATCGGCAGATATTGAGTCTCTTCGCGAAAATATTTTCAGCATGACGCAAAAAGATAGAAAGGAATACTTCATCAAAGACGCCCTACCAAATAAGGCCGGGTCCATGCGGTCCCGGGACCAATAGGGACCCCGCATGGACCTCATATGGACCCGTATGGACCACATGGACCCCGCATGGACCCGTGAAAAATGGATCACATGGACCCGCCGATGAAGCCTTCGGGCTTTTACCACTAGATTGGTCCAAAAGTTCCTATCGGTCCGGGGTGGGTCCCACACTTGGTACCACTGATTTCTCGGTCCATGCGACATTTCACCATGGGTCCATGCGGTGTTTCGTCGGTCCATGTGGGGTCCATGTGTCCATCGAAATCTCACCACGGATTCCTCGCCGCTGGCGTGGGGGACCTCGCATGGACCCGTATGGCCATGCTTTAAGGCAGCATGTGGTGCATGGACCGACCCTGGACCGACCCCGGGCCGACCCTGGACCGACCCCGGACCGACCCTGGACCAAACATGATCGCTCGGACCCAGGTTGGACCAGCACGGACCAAACCTCCGATAGGCGCCCAACCGTACGGACCATATATGGACCTCGCGTGGACCCCGCGTGGACCCCGCATGGACCCATGGGTGGAGCACTCGAGATGGACTGCACGGGTGAGGCGATGCGTGGACCTCGCATGGACCTCGCATGGACCCGGGAGTGGCGCACCCAAGATGGGGTGCGTGGTGAAGGCGATGCGTGGACCTCGCATGGACCCAGCATGGGCCCCGCATGGACCCGTAGGGTGGCACACCCGAGATAAACTGCGCGGGGAAGGCGATGCGTGGACCTCGCATGGACCCGTGGTGTGGCGCACCCAGCATGGGTTGCGTGGTGAAGGCGATGCGTGGACCCCGCATGGACCCCGCATGGACCAGTGGGGGCGCACCCAAGATGGACTGCACGGGGAAGGCGATGCGTGGACCTCGCATGGACCCGTGGGGTGGCGCACCCGAGATAGACTGCGCGGGGAAGGCGATGTGTGGACCTCGCATGGACCCGTGGGGTGGCGCACCCGGCATGTGTTGCGTGGTGAATGCGATGCGTGGACCTCGCATGGACCCCGCATGGACCCGTGGGGTGGAGCACCCGAGATGGACTGCACGGGGAAGACGATGCGTGGACCTCGCATGGACCCGTGGGGTGGAGCACCCGAGATGGGGTGCGCGGGGAAGGTGATGCGTGGACCTCGCATGGACCCGTGGGGTGGCGCACCCGGCATGGGTTGCGTGGTGAAGGCGATGCGTGGACCTCGCATGGACCCCGCATGGACCAGTGGGTGGCGCACCCGAGATGTACTACACGGGGGAGGCGATACGTGGACCCCGCATGGACCCGTGGGGTGGCGCGCGATCAGAAATACGGTCTGACTGCTGGGTCAGCGACAGCGGCCTCAGCGGAAACCGAGTCCATGCGATTATTCGCCGGGGCCATGCGCTTATTAAGTGGAGTCCATGTAATTGTTAAGCGGGTCCGTATGCTTATCTTGCGGGTCCATACGATTATTCCGCCGGTCCATGTGGGTGGTAATAAGCGGGTCCATGCGACTATCTATTGTGTGGGTCCATACGGTTATTCAGCGGGTCCGTGTGGTTATTTTGGGGGTCCATACGATTATTCGACGGGTCCATGCGGTCATTAAGGAAGTGCATGTGACAAAATGACCGCACGGGGAAGGTGATGCGTGGACCTCGCATGGACCCCGCACGGACCCGTAAAAATATTTACACTGTACATATGTTACACATTTGTCAGTAAGAAACGGTTGGGTTGGTAGCATACTAATATTATCATACATCGAAAATAGGGGTATACAAAAGGTCCCCGATAGGTCCAGTACGGGTCCGCAATGGGTCCGGAACGGGTCCAGGGTGGGTACGCTCGAGGTCCATGCTTCAAGCGGCGTGATCATCTTCATCGTCAGCAACTTCACCAACAAAGTCAACGGTCCGGTCCAGAACCACCGCCAATATACCGGGCGTCTCTCTGATTCCCATAGGCAGTCGGCGGCGGTTCAAGGGTGTGATTGCTAAGCGCTTAGGCAGCCACGGTATTGGCACGATGCAGACCTGGGACTCAATTTCTTCAGCTCGGATAATAGAATCCTTCGTGGCCCATGGCAAGTCGGTGCGTAGAAATACGGTCTGGCTGATGGGATCAGCGACAGCGGCCTCTTGAGGAAACCACCTGACTTTCACCAAAATGAATGGGTCGTGGCCGTGGATCGACATCTTGAAGACATCCAGCAACTCCGCGTACCTGATTGATCAGTATAATTCTGGGTAAAATTTGAGATCGCCTAACTCAACTGAACGAATACAACGAGGGCAACATGTCGTCCCCATTAGACCGGGATGTGGGCGGGATGGGGGCACGCACCAGTCCTGATTTTCGTATTGGGGAGTGCGAATGCCGTCAACCATTTTGTGTCCAACGAATATATCTCTGAACTTCACAAGCATGTATCGCTGAATACTCTCCTTATGAAGGTCTTTATCACGAGCTCTGAACATGCTACGTCCAACCTTTACATAATTGTATCGTAAAAGTCGTGGCGGTGGCGAGGTAATGAAGTTGATCTCTTCCGTGGTAAACTGCTTGACGACCATTCCTTCGCCATTAAGGTTCGGCTCCTTCCTCCACGTGCTGGCGTTGTCGAAGGTAGGGTCTACAAGACGCAACGGGGCAATCCACGGGTTTCCAGCAAGTCGTTGCCGACGGACACGTTGTTGATGCATCCTGTTTTGAGAATCAGGTGAAGACATTAGTCCGATGCGGGTCCCATGCCGGTCCTAGGTCCCGCCCCCATGGGGACATCGTTTCCGATGGTTCCAAAGGACGACTAGCGAGTGCGACTGACTATAAAAGTGATGCAAGTGTGGGTACAAACCGTCGAGATCGCTGATTTTCCGCCCTGATGTGTGCTGCAGCCAATTCAAACTGATCTCGAAGTTCGGCAAACCAATCGAAATGAAGGTACAGCCAGGATTTGATGTCCTTAATGGTATCTGAAGCCCAAAATATCGAACTTTATTTGAAGAACACGATATCGAAATGCAATACATGGGGCGGGGTCGGGGCGGGGTGTGGGACCGATGGGTCCGATATGTTGACTCAACAGGGGCGGCACGGTATCACATACCTTCTGATAGCAGCGTGCTCTTGCCTTGACGCTCCACCCCGGATTTGAGCATCATTGAAACCCGCAAAGGTTCGGGGAGTGGATATACAGGTGGCTTCGATCCTCGCGCCAAATCGCTCAACCCGCGACAAAGGTTTACGAGGCGCTCCAGCTCTATATTCTTCATGATGCTGGCCACCGGACTCGATCGCGTTTTGACCGCCCGTTTCATTCGGCCAAAGTAGTCCTCGAAGCAAAACATCCATAGCTCACGTGCTGGACCGTACATCATGAGCTGCGGCACGACATGAGTAAGGAGATGCTGCATCATCACCAAATCGGCTGGTGACATGTGATCTTCACCAAGCTTTAGGACCACTTTCACTCTCTCAATGAGACCTGGCATTTCCCGGAAAAGGCAAATAGCAGATCTCAAAAGGAAATAGTATGGGTACAATATAGGTGCATGCGGACCTATAATGCCCACGTGGGTACTACATCAGGGAGACGATCTGCCCCCATCGGGGCGGGGCCCCGGACCAAGATTGCTGCTAAACTAGGCAATGATGCTTTACCTTCAAAAGAATTGTAGGGCTGACAACCTCACGAACGATGGAGCATATCTCCCCAACATAATCCGCGTGCAAAGGCCTTTCCACGAGCCCATCCGGACCAGGCCAGCTCGACAGAACAGGCATAATTCCTGAAGTCATCGCCGTGATACCCAATGCCGCCTTTAATCTTCGAGGAATGAAATTCTCGTTAGCCTTCAGTTGCATAAGCTTCTGGGGCAGTGGGCCCCATGATTTTGGTGCGCCCAGAACGTCACGTAACCACTCGGTCATGGCAATTCTCGACGGCTTCGACGGTGCCCACGGAGATGGTTTACCTGCAGTGGGCACAAAGCGACAGGTCAAGATTGTGCCCCTACTTGGGGCCCAAATCCGTACCCGTTGGGGCTAGTGTGGGTCGGGACGGGTCCCACGCGTGGTACCCCTCGACTCTAGCAACTTACCAGCAAGTCGCTGAGCTGCTGTTCGAACACGTGTAGCATTGCGAGGTTGCGGAGGCGCAACAAGCCAGCCCCGATTAACCTTAAACTCTCTTGCAAAATTCCGACAATGCGCTGACCAGTTGCCACCACAAATCGATTTGTGTAAGCGTTGGAGCAAGTTGCTCAATATGTGCATCAAGTCCAAAAGGTACATGTATATGACGTTGAAGTACACCAATCTGGAGAACGCGCAAGGAGTTTTCACACCAAACTTCTTGAAACTATCTTGTAACTGCTCTTTGGAAGCGCCGTTCTTCGCCATGCCTTTGTGCAACTGCTGTATTTGTCGGACACGTTCATCGGTGTGGAGGTCAGTCTCGGTATCGCCACCTGGGTAAGTAAGTGTACAATCCATAATGAATTGGGGCAGATTGGGGGCGGGTTGTTGGCGGTACGGGGGCGGTTTGAGGGCGGGACAGGGGCGGGGCCAGGGCGGGACTCGGACAGTGCTTAGTAAGCACCAACGCTCCTATCACAAACTTCTCGGTAAACGCGACAGGTACAAGACGGTGGCGGGATGGAGGCCGCACGCCGGACCGACATGGGACCAGCATAGGACCGATCTATATGAGTATGATTGTACATCCAAGAATGGGCGGACCTCGTCGCTTTTGGAACTTCTCCAGAAATATCGTTTTCCCCATCTTGCTTTTCCCCCTTCCAATGCCGTTGATCAGGCACTTCAAGCATCCCATAATGGCAGTCGCAGCCATTCGTCGGGATGCGTCCACAAGGCCAACGTAATCTATGAGTACCGCGTACACCATGCATCGAACTGTAAATGGTTCTTTCTCGATGACGTCGAAAACCATATGACCAGTGGACCACAATACCTCTAGCTCATCCACCAGGTGGTCGTAAAAGAGCGAAGTATCCTTGGGCTTGCCCTCCGCAATACCATACGTGAACACGTGCTTATGTCGTTCCTCCCCGGGCAAGTTGCCAATCGTGAAGCAAATGGGCATGATGCTGGATAGCTGATCGTTGAACGGGTTGATTCCATCCGCGCAAAGAATAATCCATAGATTCCGGCGGTCTGCGAAGAAATTGGGGTACTTCTGGACCAAAGCTCGGAGAGCAGGAGAATCTGCATTTGCATGGACGGGTCCAATGTTAGGTCCCCATCGGTCCGGGGTCTCGACTACATGTAGACCACCTACCGAACCTACTATCATATCAATCTAATAATTTACTAAAAGTTCGCTGATTGAGCTAGGATAATGAGTGTTGGGTCCCACAGGCGTCCGGTATCGGGGCGGGCCATTGGACCGATTGGAACAGGAAAGGGACTATGGAATACTCAACAGGGCTGAGCATTTTTTATGATTCGCACCATGTATCCCGGTGACTTTGTCTGGTTGTTGGTCAGGGAGCTTGGTCGCATCGAAGCTCCGCACCATCGCGTCATATTCTGGACAAAGGAAGATGTACTCCAGCAGTGATTCCAAAGGCCAGTATCTGAAAATAGATCTTGCTCGACCGTTCGTTCTCACCCCGTCGTGTTCTTTTCCCAACCTATACCTCGATGTCTTACACTTCGGGCATTTATCGAGCTCGCTGTGTTCACCTTTGTACATGATGCAGCCCTTGATACACACGTGCACCTCTTTGTACGCATGGTAGAAGGTTTTAAACCGCTTCAATGTCTCGGGGTACGTGCGAGGAAGGACTTGCCGTTCTTCGATGTTAAGGAGCCTTCCCCGGACGATGTCGAGAATAGATGCAAAGATGGACTGGGTCCCGTTGTGCTTGACCTGCATCTCCAAAAGGTCAAGTAACAGTCCGTTGATCTTGGAAATGTCCTGCAAGGCGCCAACACTTCATCAGTCCATCCGCGCTTGGTACTAGAAGGATGCATGTGTAAAGTCATGGGGCAATATGGGTCCCCATTCGGTACCACACATGGGACCGGGCCGTTCACACAGGTCCCATATCGGTCCCATGTGGGTACCATAACTTGCAAGCAGCACTCACTACTGTAACCGTACGAGGCGGTATGTACTGGTCCTAGACCGGTACTACGTCCCGTACCAATACATGGACCCGCCGAAGAATCATATGGACCAACAAAATAATCATATGGACCCGCTGAATAACCGTATGGACCCACAAAATAATCGTATGGACCCACAAAATAATCACATGGACCCGCTAAATAACCGTATGGACCCGCTTGCAGAGCACATGGACCCGTTTTACAAACGCATGGACCCGCTTAATACCCACATGGACCCGCCGAAGAATCGTATGGACCCACAAAATAATCACATGGACCCGCAGAATAATCGCATAGACCCACATACTAATCACATGGACCCGCTTAATGCCCACGTGGACCCGCCGGATAATCATACGGACCCGCTTAATACTCACACGGACCCGCTAGATTATCGCTTGGACCCGCCTAAATACCACATGGACCTGCCGAGTAATCATATGAACCCATCGAGCGAGCGCCCAAACGGGGGTGGGGGGGGGTCCATGCTGGGTCCATGTGATGCATTCCCTACGGGTCCATGCGAGGTCCATGCGTCGCATGGACCCGTAGGAATGTCTGACCATCGGACCCATGTGGCCCTCACCGGTCCATGTGGGGTCCATGCGATGATAACTGAGTGGTCCCCGTGAAGTCCATGTGATTGTACCTACCGGTCCATGCGGGGTCCATGTGGGGTCCATGCGTCGCATGGACCCGTAGGAATGTCTGACCATCGGACCCATGTGGCCCTCACCGGTCCATGTCGGGTCCACATGCTACGTACACACTAAGAGGTATCACATGGACCCCACATGGACCCGTAGGGAGGGTCCATGTGAGGTCTATGTGACTGAAAACCGTATGGACCCCACATGGACCTTCAGTGGACCCCATATGGACCCCTAGGGAGAAATGTCTGACCATTTGGGGCATGCGAGGTCCATTCCAAGTCCACGGGGGTCCACGTGAGATCCATGCGGGGTCCATGTGATTTATGAATCACATGGACCCGTCCCTATTTGGTAGGGTCGACTTGCTAAAAAACAGCTATCGATCTGAGGACAAGTTCGACTTCAAATACTTTTTGGGCAAGAAGCAGGTATGTTTCCTTTTGAACTCGTTCATTAGCTAATGAACGGCCTCTGGCCAAAGCGCGACTCGCACAGGGACACTTTGGCTACGGGAACCGTTCATTAGCTAATGAACGGCCTCTGGCCAAAGCGCGACTCACACAGAGACACTTTGGCTACGGGAACCGTTCATTAGCTAATGAACGGCCTCTGGCCAAAGCGCGACTCACACAGGGGCACTTTGGCTACGGGAACCGTTCATTAGCTAATGAACGGCCTCTGGCCAAAGCGCGACTCACACAGAGACACTTTGGCTACGGGAACCGTTCATTAGCTAATGAACGGCCTCTGGCCAAAGCGCGACTCACACAGAGACACTTTGGCTACGGGAACCGTTCATTAGCTAATGAACGGCCTCTGGCCAAAGCGCGACTCACACAGAGACACTTTGGCTACGGGAACCGTTCATTAGCTAATGAACGGCCTCTGGCCAAAGCGCGACTCACACAGGGACACTTTGGCTACGGGAACCGTTCATTAGCTAATGAACGGCCTCTGGCCAAAGCGCGACTCACACAGAGACACTTTGGCTACGGGAACCGTTCATTAGCTAATGAACGGCCTCTGGTCAAAGCGAAATTTTTCTTGGACCTTGTGATAGATTGTGTGATCTTGTTCATCACAGGAATGTGGAAAATTGTATCATAAAGTTCTAAATAAATTTCATGAAGTAGACATTCACGACGTTGGTCGAGTTGGTACGGCGCTAGGCTATGAACCTCGCACTCGTGGGTTCGATTCCCACTAAGGGTGTAGGTTGCGCAGATCTAAGGCGTGGCGGAGAGTGCTGACGAGCACGCGACGGCCGTCCCGCCTGCAGACGTGCAGTGTTGGGGGTGTCTCCTAAGCGTCTTAGATCCAGCCAACCTATAAAAACCCTTATGCGTTTCCTTGGATAATTTGTTAATAATTTTTGAGTGACGGTGTCTTTTGTTTTGTAACAGGTGTGCTTTAAGTTCTACTATATGGCTTACGGCATCAGCTACGGGTATCTTCACGACTGTCGGACACGCGTGCTCGAGGGCCGACACACGTTTGTTCATGGATTGACGTACGAGGAGGACAACCGCAAGATTTCCCTGAAACGCGAGTCGGTCGTCGCATGGCTCGAGAAATACGCCGACGAATACGGACAACCCCAACCTGACAAACCCGAGAAGCACCTTTCGGATGGATTGACCATCGAAGAGCTGTGGGACGAGTACATCGAGGGCTTGCGTGAGAATGATGAGAGCAAAAAGCTCTCTCTCAGTTACTGGTACAAAATATTTGAAGAAGATTGCAGCAAGTGGCTCAAGATTCCATCGGTGAACCGATTTTCTCACTGCGATGTTTGCGCGTCCTTCAAGTTATTGAAGAAAGGCTTAACCAAATCTCAAAAAGGTGAATATTCATGAATAGCTGTGTGATGTGTTTATATGCTTATGTAATTTGTTCACTGACCCGAATTTGTGTATCTTGCACAGCGCAATAAAACGGGCCTCTCAACAAACATCATGCAATCGCACGAGCGGAGCGCCAGAAGTTCTACAAACATGGTCGTAAAGCTAATATGACCAAGAGCATTGCCATGAACAAAACTTGGCATAAGTATGCCTCGGTGATCATCGATGGCATGACGCAGTGGACCACCCGACTGCCACACTTTCGACGTATCCCTAAACATCTGGACTCTAAGGACTTCCTTGACGTGCACAACATGGGGAGCATGATCGAGAACGTGGGCCGCTTCATGGATTTCAACTACGCCAACTTCAAGGACGATGCGAACTTGCTTGTCAACGTTTTGCACCGGGATATCTTCCGCATTCAAGAGCATCGACGCAACTGGGACGGGGAAAATTCATACCCGATGCCGGAAGTACTGTATGTACAGCTTGACAATGTGAGCACCAACAAGAGCAAGTTGATGTTGGCATACGCAGCTTGGCTGGTGCACACGGACGTCTTTCGCAAGGTGAAACTCAACTTTCTGTCGGTGGGACATACGCACGAGAACATTGACCAGATGTTTTCACGCTTCTCCGTGCGTCTACGACGCAAGCAAGCTTGGACGCTCGACGAGATGATAGAGGTCGCACAGAAAAAGAAAAAACCACGCCCGTCGGGCGTATGAGTAGATTGATTTCCCCGGCCCTACTCTGGGCCGGACCGCCACGAGTGGCGGCCATGTTGGGACAATTTATACTGGGTGGTTCTTGTCTTTCTCCTCCTCTTGTTTTTCTTGTCTGAGTTTTCTGTATAGCTGGTAGGTGCTGTGTGCATAGTTTACTGTCAGGTCGTGTATTCTCTGTAGTGCCTGTGTGGCCTCTTTTCTGTTGAGTCCAAGTTGCTCGAGTATGTCTTGGTTGTGTTTGTACACCGTGCCTGTTCTGCCCACTGCAAACACATGAAGTTTGGCACGGAATCCGTGCCTGCGTAGCAATTGTAGCAGCGGTCCGTATTTCTTGTATTTTTCCAGGAGTTTGGGTCCCCATTTTTCGTCATCGGTGTGGGCCACTTCAATGAGGTGTAAGTTTCTTACCCTTGCTGGTGCTTCCTGTTGTGTGCATTCCCATCCGTCCTCCAGGTCTTCTAGACCCTCTATCATGACCATGTCTACAAAACTCGGTATTGTGTCGGGCCCATCGTTTCTGCCTGGGTTGTCCTTCCCGTCGTGTCTGCATTGCCCCCTGGTGAGTATGTAATTTGGGAGTACCCTTGGCTTAATCCCTGGGTCCCTCTTTTTTCCAGTGTAGGCGAGTACTTTGCATCCCCCTTTCCTATGGTGGTCAAGTATGTGTTTTAGCTCATCTGCGTGGGCATCTGCCCTGTCCGTGAACATCCCTCGCATTTGTGGGTTGTTGCATCCACCTAGGGCGTGCCCTACCCTCATGAGGAAGCCCTTTGCGTAGTCCACCCCTTTGTGTCCGCATCCTTCCAGGGTGCACTTCCCGCTCCCTCCGGCTGAGTTTTTCGCCGTCTCATAGTCTTGTGCTGGCAGTATTCTCAGTCTGCATTTGAGTATTGTTTTTCGTACCGCAAATGTGGCTCTTTTCCAGAAGCCGTTCGCTACTTTGTGTAGTGGCGTGTCTCTTTTGAGGTGCTTCATTGTTTCGTTTAGCCAGCTGTCTGTGGTCCCTCCCTCTTGGACCGAGGGGGCGTTCCTTTTTTCCGTTCTGCTGTGTGCCATATCGTATTTTTGCTGTTTCCATCTTGTTCTGGGCATCGGGTCCTCCATTGCTGCATGGGCTCTGGACTCCTCTGTGACACGGTCATGGTGAGCTTGTCTTTCTTTTGTCGGCTCCCCTTGTGGCTTTTCCCGCTGCTCAATGAGTTCATTTAGCATGTCAAAAATTTCATCGTCATTTTGTACCTCTTGGGTCATTTCTAGTTTCTCCGCGAGCTCGTTGAGTTCCTCAAATATTTCCTCCCCTTCGGAGGGTGGGGGTGGTGTCCCTGCGGGTTCGGGTTCGTCTCCTCGGGTGGGGTCCCCTTTGCCCTCTGTTTCTTGGTATTCTTGGTGCTCCTGCACCTCCCGCATAAGGAGCATCTCCTCTTCCTCCGTTTGTTCCATCATGGCTTTTATTTGCCTGTCTTCTTCGTCTCGGGTCTGGTTGGCTTGCTGCTGCTGGTTGGGTACCGGGTCCCGTATTGTCGCTTGTTCCTCTTCAGTTTGTTGCGCTTGGTCATGGTGCGCCTCCCATCTGAAGTTGCGCTCAGTTTTCAGTTGGTGGGTCCAGGTTGAGGGTTCTCCCTGGAGGTCGGTCATTTTTGCTGAGAGTCTACTGTTTTCTTGGGCTTGCCGTTCACGGAGTAGTGTGGTTACGTACTTTTGTACCGCGAGTTTTCCTTTTAGCTCTCTGCTGTTCGAGTCCTCGTCTGGTATCATGGGTTTGACTTTTATTGTCTCGTTATTATCCCACGCTTCCGTGAGGGTTCCCGTAGTACAGGCTTGTTTGGCTGCCTCGTCGGCTTTTTCGTTCCCCACAATTCCCGTGTGTGCCTTGACTTTTAGCAGTGAGACAGTGTGTCCTGCTGCTACTAATGCCTCAATGTTGACCAGTATGGCATACAGGAGGTCTCTTTGCTGGTGGTGTTCCATGTTGTGGGGTTTCGTTCTCATGCTCTCCAGTTGTCTAATGGAGTTGGCACTGTCCGTGCAAATGGTGAGTCCGTTGCCACTTGGTGGTGGCGGGAGCGTCACCGCTTTTTGTATGGCGAGGAGTTCCGCTCTGTTCACCTCTTGGTCTTCGCCTTCCCATCGAATCATGTGGGCCTCCCCTTCCCCGGTCCTGGGGTCCCATACCGCTGCTCCTGAGGCCCATTCTTTGCCTCCTTCTTCTGTTTCTATTTCTCTTTTGCTCCCGTCCGTGTAAAGGTACGAGGTTGCCTTGTGTGCCCTTAGAGGGGAGGGGTATGTCAATTGGGTTGGTGTGTTCCTCGGGGCTTGGTTCCTGGGGTCCTCTGTTTGGTCTCTTGTCAATTCCCATCTCCTTCCTTGGGCTCCCGGTTCGTGTTCGGGCCAGAAGTCAGTGGGGTATCTGACAACTTTTGACCTCGCTACTTTGTCCCATATCGTTTGGGCGTCATTCTGTCTTGTAAGCCTGGTGTGTAAGGTGTTGGCTTCCACCACCTGTTGTACGGTGGGGGGGTGTATGTTCCATTTGCCTCCTCTGCTTCCGGGGAGGAGTTCCCATTTGGCTGGTCCTTCTTCCACGTGGAGGTGGCTGTCCTCCCACCAAGTTTCCACTTCCGCTTGTACGTTGCAGCACTGGGGGCAGAGGTCGTTCCTCAAATGTGGCCCTGTGCTGCACATTCTTCCCATTGCATTCGTCATGTCCTTTGTCTTAATTTCCGGGAGTTCGTATCGCTGCCATGGTCTTGTGTCCACCACACAGTCTACACTGGGGGTGCGTACTTCTTGGTTTGGTTCATTCGCATCGTGTAGGTTTGCCTCCCTCATCGGCTGTTTGACGGCTGAGGTGGTGCGGACCTTACTTTGCGGGCAGGTTGTGAGTGCCCTCCTTATACAGTCTGCGGCAGTGTCTGGGTCCCCGCAGTGTGCTTGCCATCCTTCTTTGTTGGCCACTATCAGCACCCGGAGGTTCCAGTTGCATTGTTTCGCTTGTTGGTGGGTGGCACCCATCCAGTGGTCAGGGGGTAGAAATGTGAACTTGCCTTGTGGTATTTCCAATAGTTCGTGTATTAGGTGCCCTGCATGTGCATTGTAGAGCTTCCTGTACGGGGTTTTCTCATATGTCGGGTACACCCCGACCCCGAACACCGGTTCTTGTGTGGTGGTGGCCGCTATGGCAAAGTCCAGTGCCTTTTTGAGGTCCTGTGGCGTGTATTCTGGGTTGAACTGGTAGGCTCCCAGTTTCATCCAATTTGCTGTCCAGGCCGAGCCTCTGGCCCCGAACACCTTGTCTCTGTCATACTTGGCGTAGTACGTTGTGGTGTTGTGGTGGACATTGAGGGGTGAGGCGAACAGTTCGGTGGTAATTCCGAATGCCTGTTGTAGTGCCCTTTGCATCTGGGCAGGGAATGTCCAATGGTTTTGCAGGTTCTTTTTCCGTTCTTCCTTTTCTTCTTTGCTTGAGTACCTAATGAGGAGGTGCCCTATTTCCTCCTCGAACGTGGAGACCTGTATTTTGTGGTCCTCCCACATTTCGGTGCGTAGTGTACGCTGGTGTGGGGTTTGGTGGTGTGTGGTACCCACTGCCTGGGTGTACCTTTCGTGTAGTCTGAGAAGCTTTTCTTTCGTGAGGGTGCCTATGTATTTCCCATTCCTGTGGTAGCTGTGGGCGAGTTCCCCCTCCAGTCGTATCTGGCAGTGGTGCCCTCTGTTGTCCACAATGTCTTGTTCTGGGTTGGTTTCTGTCGGGTCCAGTGTTAGGTTCTCTGCATGTAGTGTGGGCCAGGCCTGCCCCAGGTGCGGCCTCCCGGCCAGTATTTCTCTGAGGCCTGTGGGGTGGGTCACCTGGGAGCCCCTTGCTCGCCGTCTTCTATTCAGGGTTAGGAAGGAGGTCGCACAAGAATGCTTTACGGATGGTGTAATATGCGAGCACACCGAGAAGATCTTCGACTTCAGCTCTTGGTTTGATGGTCACGTCTTCGATTGCCACAATATTTTGGCACAGCAGGCTTTCAAGTTCAAGAAGAACGAGCACGGCGAAGTGGGCATGCAGTACAAACAGTATTCCATTTCACCCAAATGGTTACCCGAGACTCCATTGCCAAAGCTTGCTTCTACACCCCCTGTCGCGGGGCCTGGATACATCAAGCCGATTCCTTTTACCGAAGAAGGCATCGAAAAGCTTGAGCATACCTTACAGGCGTTGAAGGACATTTTGGGCACAAAGCTCACGGAGGTGCACGAAAGGTTTTGGCGCGAGGATGTCATCGAGAAACAGCGCCACCTAACTGCTGGTGGAGAATGTCAAGCGCCCGCGATACCCTTCCAGCATCCCGAGAAAATCGCCATCGAGCGCAATGCCACCTTGGTTCGACTGATAGAGGCGCCCGCGTTGGCGATAGAAGCTGCCGGGGCTGCCGCCGTCCCCGCTATACCCGTGCGCATCCAACGCCGAATTGATCGAGCGCCGATAGAAGTGTACAGCGGTAAACGGAAACACCAAGGTCGAGCCCAAAAGCGAGCAGAGCAGTACGTGGACAACGCCCAGTGGGAGGTCACCTACGGCCAGATGACAGTCGGCAGCTTTGCGGTGGCTCTCGCGGTGGAATCTGAAAACGACAAGTTCGCTTTCCGCGTACAACTGAGGCGAAGCGAATGGTCGGATCCGTTGTACTTGGTGAAGGTGGAGGCGCGCTATCCGTCAACTCAACAGCTGCAATATCGCTATTTCCAACCCAAAAAGCACACCGACACCAAGAAGAAGCACCTCGGCAAGCAGCTTGCGAGTCACCCAGGAGCTTTCGCAGCGCCACCGGGGCACCGACCGTCTACCGAGACTTTCGATAAGAATGAAATAGTGCTGGCATGGAATGTGGATGCGAATGACCCCGAACGGAGTATACCGAACGAGCAATACGCGCAGATAGTCGTCGCTTTGCTTGCACAACAATCCAAACGCACGCGCAAGGACCTAGGTGACTTGAATGAATCGGATGATTCCGATGAAGACGAAGCTTTTGATAATTGCGTAGCTGTAGCGGTAGCACCTGAAGTGTACGAGTAAAGCAAGACGGAAAAAAAACATGTAAATAATATGTGTATAACGTGTATATAGATTCCGAGTCAAAAATTCTTTGTGTTTTCACTCCTCCTAGATTTCGAAAAAGTGCATTTGACCTCGATTTTGTACCATAAAAACCATTAAATCTAATGCACAACCTGCACTTGCATGTTCTTGACTGTTAAAATGCGGCTTTTTAATCCTATCATGAGGTAAATAAGGCAATATCATTTTCACACGAGAATATCATTTTCATCGAATAGTGTATTCGATCCCGACGGCGCGTCCGGTACCACCCCCGCGGTCTTGGGTGCGGGCACCTCCGTGCTCGTGGGGGCGGGAGCATCCGCGGGTTGAGCCGCCGCTCTCGACGGCTCCTCTACACCCCCCTCAACGACCTCGAGTGTGGCCGCTTCAAGGGGTGGGGGAGCCGATGCCGAGAACTCCGAGAGCATGGACAAGGGAGGTGCCGGAGTGTCCGCGGGTTCCTCCGCCGATCCCGACGGCGCGTCCGGTACCACCCCCGCGGTGTTGGGTGCGGGCACCTCCGTGCTCGTGGGGGCGGGAGCATCCGCGGGTTGAGCCGCCGCTCCCGACGGCGCGTTCACTACCAGCCCTGCGGTGTCGGGTGCGGGCACCTCCGTGCTGGTGGGGGCGGGAGCATGCGCGGGTTGCTCCGCCCCTCCCGACGGCTCCTCTACCACCCCCCGAACGCCCTCGGGTGTGGCCGCTTCAACAAGGGGCGGGGGAGCCGACGCCGACGGCACCTCAAGCAACGGCAAACTCTGCTCGAACGCGCCTTCCAGCAGCAGGGCACCTTTTTTTGCCAGAGCGTCTTTCTCCGCTTGCGAGGTTGGGTAGACCGTGCGCTTCGCCATGCACTCCGGCCTACCACAGTTGCTCACCTCTTCAATGCCTTTGCCTAAAAGGCACACGTTGTGGTAGCTTGCACCGCAGTGCGAGCACCTTGCACTTCACGTCCATCATCCTTCTCGCAGATGAAGCAGCACTCTTCAGGTGCTGGCGGTGGGGGTGAGGGCGGAGGCGTGGCGAGCCCACCTAATTCATACAACACCAAAACCAAGCGCGTTTACACAAGTAGGACGAGAAACATAAATAGAACTAAAAACTCATTACAAGGTCAATTATTGGACCACTTTGAAAAATGTGCTCACCAGCGTCGCCGGTCTTCAGCGCGCTAGTAGGCCAGTCCAAGGACTTTCTTCGAGAACTCTACGCTTCCTTGGCCAAGCCCCGCAACGCGCGGGGAGCGTGAATTGAGGCCAGCGCTTCAACGGTGGCCTCGGTGGCCTCGGTGGCATCTTCCGCCACTTCAGCAGCAGTACACTCTGATTGCTGCTCGCACTCCTTGCGCCCACAGTTCTTTTGCATTGTGAGCATACCACAATCGGCAGTCCCGAATTTTCGCTGACATGAAGGATGAAAACCACCTTCACAAACACTACAAGTCATAATGGTCGCGCTTTTCTTGCAATAAACGCACTTCCCAGGCCGAGGACCACACTGCTTGCATTTTACTCTAACCTCCCGATCGCTAGAACACGCGAAATGAAAGTAGCCCTGGCACGTCTTGCATTGGATCTTCGGTGCAATAGTTTTCGGGACCGCACAATCGCGGACCACACATTTCACTACATTCTCTTCTTTCTTCTTCGCAAGAGCTTTGCTGACAGCCTTTGTTCCACGGTTCGCCCCCATGTTTCTGGGGCAAGGTGTTAACGTGGTACTTACTCTTAGGTTTCAGGAGCATAAGTCAATTAAGTAAAGGCGGAGTCTTGGGCCTTCAAGTCCGTCCAGAACTCCAAAGCGCCACATCACGATGCACATACAAATATCCCACGCAAAAATATTTGGCTGTGGAACCCTAACAGATTTGGAGTCCGTCGATAAAACTTGATCGAACTCCAAAGCGCCACATCACGATGCACACAACATTATGTCACCGATATGAATTATGATGTGGATCGTTGACAGATTTGGAGTCCGTCGATAAAACTTGATCGAACTCCAAAGCGCCACATCACGATGCACACAACATTATGTCCCGGAGGAACACAAGCTTGCAGTGGCGGCCGCAGTGTTTGGCGAGAACATGCAAGAGGGGCACGTCTTAACCGCAGCGACAACAATGTTACGCGTGCATAAGCGTGTAGGATATGCGGGCATCACGGGGCATAAAAAACATGCTGGCGGGTGCGAGGGTTGGCAATGCCGAGCGTGCACGAAGGAGCTTGCACGTGGGTGTGACGCGCCCCAAGCGACGTGGGCGTCGTTCAGGGTGCATGGCGGAAGCCACTTGTGCACTCATCCGCGACTTTTGGTTGCACCCGGACAACACGCGCGCGAGTCCTTGTAAGAAGGACGTGGTGTTGGCAAGATATCCACACACTGGGGAAGCTTAAGACGCCCCGTGAGTACGTTAGCAAGCATTGGCTTGAGGCTTCGCAACTAGTGGTGTACCGGAGATTTGTGGCGAAATATTCAAGCGTGAAGGTGGGGCAAAGGTCGTTTGAGAAGGCGGGAGTTTGTAAACCGCACAATGTGGTACGGTTGGGAAGAAGGGACAACATCTCTTGTTGTTGTAGGTATCACGAGGACATGCGCATGGTCCTTAAAGGGTTCGACGAAGCACGGGAGGCGGTGCACAAGAAGTGCCCGTGCAAGGATAAGAAGTGTTGCCCCCGAGTGCCACGGACGGCGGAGGAAAAGAGGGAGAGCGCGGTGGGTGCGCCGACGGGGCAAGTATGTGGCATCGTGAAGGCGGGGAAGTCTACCTCCACGTTCGCGGAGAGTCTGTTGTGCCCGCGTGAAGGGGATAAGCACCGCATAGAGTGCCTGTTGCAAACCTGCAAACAGTGCGGAGGTTTGAAGAACTTTAAAGTGTGCGAGAAGGAGGTGCAATATGCGGAGGAGGTGAGGTGGTCGTGCTATGAGACTCTGAGTACGGGCAAGTACGACGACGAAGGGAAAGAGGTTAGGAGGTTGCAGTTTTTGCAGAAGAAGACGAAATTGGGGGCGTTGATATCTAAGCTGCAAACGTTGTTGCTGGGGCACGAACCGGGGAAGTCGCCAAACTGTCGGTGCAATGGACGCTTTCTGTGCGAGGACGCGGCGTCGGAATCGTGGAAGTGGCGGAGGCTAAATGGCGTCGGGGACTGCCCGTTTTTGCGTCCCTATGCTTACCATACATTCACGGCCTTGCACCAGCACCGTCAATTTAAGACGTGTATCACGGATTTGCCGTTGGGGCATACGGCGTGGTGTTTCGACTTCTCCGAGAACCATTCGTTGAACATCCCGAGGGAAGTTCAGAGTTTGCACTGGGTGGTGAAGCAGGCTAGCTACTGTGTTGGTGTGTGTATTATGGCGGCACGCGTGCAAGGAAGTCGATGGGGTAGAGTCCACGGCGGAGAACCCGGTTGTGATAAAGGACTATGCGTACTTTATCAGTGATCGATGACCGCAAGCATGATCACAGATTCGTTCAGTACATGCGAGAGGTGATCATCAAGGAGTACTTTGAGAAAAGGGGGATTCCGAAGCCAATATTTATTCACGAATGGGCGGATGGCTGTGCGGGGCAGAACAAGTGCGCGGCGGGATTCGCGGACGTGGGAAAGAGCAAAATGGAATGGTCGCTGGGGATTCCTTGTCAGCGGAACTTCTTTGAGACGGCGCATGCTAAAGGGGAGCAGGACGGAGCAGGGGCACACGTGAAGCATGCAGCGGCGGTGGCAGTAATTTCGGGGGGTGACAAATGGTATGGGAAGATCTTGTGTGCGGCCGATCTCTATGTCCATTACCCGGAGGTACACAGGGATGTACCTAAGAGCTCCATGGTACATCCCGATGTACCTAAGCATATCGCCTATTTCGACGTCGATGTCGGTCCGTTTCAAGCACTATATCGACCACCCGATTACCAACTCGGTCAGGGACATGGGAAACTATCGCACGCCCTCATACAATCCGATATATATATATCATATTGTTCAAGGGAAGTTGCATCAATCCGCTTTAAAAAAAAAACCATTTGTCTTTCAAAAAATATGTCTTTCATGTGTGTTAAATGACTGATCTAATGAAGCCGCAATTTTTCGATCGAGTGTATATCCCTCCTGTCATAAATGCTTTAAGAGGGGTAGAAAAGCATCATAACTTAATATATATGCTTACGTATGCCAACGATGGCGTAATGATAAAAATAGAGGGATGCACCTAAGGGATGTACCTAAATATTTTCGAATTTCATAATTTTCGAATTTCTGAAAATCGCCAAGATAAACCACTCGCAAATACCATCGTAATGATCCAACTACCACCAACTAAGTGATTGAAGACCATACGGGACAGGTAATCAACAATATTTATGGGCCATACGACCTCCGGATAATAATTTGGCTCCCCACGGCGTCAAAAGTAAAAGCGAAATTAGGTACACCGGGATGTACCTAAGACCGGGTAATGGACATCTATGCTTTTTGTGTGGAGAGATTGCGCACACGCACGGACACCAGCTACACGAAGTCGAGGGCCGCATTCAATCAACGATTTTTTTATCTAGTTCCCGAGGACGCGACGAAAGAGGTGGCGGGAGGTTTGTCGGCGGTTGATCACACGGCGCGCATCGCATACAAATCTTTGGAGCGCACTTTGCAACTGCATTCGGTGCGATCGGGCGTGGAGGGGAAGTTGCTGGTGCGCGACAGGACATGCTATTGCGTGTCATGCTATGCGGAATGTGTGTCGTCCATGCCGACGTCCGAGAACTGCTTGGAGAGCTCGCATGTGGATTTGTGGAGGGAGGTGGAATTGACGCCCGCAACGGGTGCGGACGCGGCAAGGGTGCGGGAGTTGGTGGAGGAGTATGCGAGTGATGTGAGTGTAGCGGTGCGGCGCGGATGCATCATCGCGGTCCACCGAGACCCGGCGGACCGCACACACGCCTACTACTTGGTGAAGGCGTTATCCGCCATGACGGAGGTTGGACCTAGGGGGCGCCGAGATGACTATGGGCAATATTTTGCCCCGGGAGAATTTGTGGTTTCGGGGAGGTACTTTGAATGGGAAGATGCCGATGTGAGAGATGACTACATACTAGACACAAGTAAAAAGTGCTTGATATCTTGTGAAGCCGTGCGTGCAACCGATGTGCGCCTAGTTAAAAGAGGGGATGTGTACAAGATGGCTGCTGCCGTGCATGAGCGCGTGTTATCACTGTTGTAATTTTGGCATTCTAATATATAGTATGGGATTTGGCATTCACAATGCATTAATGATAACATTTTTTGCATATTTATGCTCAAGCATTTGAAAAAACTTGGGGTATCACAATTTTGATGTGACGCGCATGCATGCCAAGTGCAAAACTCGATTTCCTGCGGTTTGCAGTGACCAAAATGGCCCCGCACGACTACTCCAAAACCCTAAATGTCAAAAAATAACATTTTTGAGTTTGTCTAAACCTTCTCCAAACTTCTCCAAAAATATCAAGCCGTATAATAACATTTACCGAAATTATGCACTTTATAGCGGACCCCGCATATGCGAAACCCCTGCTCTCACAGCCAATATTTCACCCGCCAGCAACCCTAAAACCCTAAAATCTTGGCTATGCAACTTTCTAGTGCCTTCAACTAACTTGGTGCACCTTCCCAAACTCGGCGATAACTCGCGTGACGAGACCACAGAGTCCAGAAGAGCCAAATGCGTCACAAAGGCGTCAGAGGAGCGACAGTATTGTTCCCAAGGTAGGCGGTTGTCCAGAGAAGTTGGTTCCCCTTCTTCAGAGGTGTCCAGGAAGGTTAGAGCTCTCGGTTGTGGGCGAAAGCTGTACTTTTCGCCCAGGGACGATACCCATACCGCCCTGTCGCCGGCGTGCTGCCGGCGGGAGGACATTCAGTCCTCCTCCTCCGCAGACTGCTGACCCGATACCACTCAAAAAATTCCCAAATACGGCAGACCTGACTATGCCAATCGTGTGGTATGCATACGTGCAGCGGCAGGTATCTACGCTTCATCTTTTCAAAACCGCGGGCAAAGCGAATCCACCAGTTTTCCGCGCCAGTACTCACACGGCCACGAGTGTTGGAGAACAATAATCTACATCCATGCTCACTTTGCGGAATACTGTCAACCGATTCCCCCGAGATCCCTGCCGAAGAGACAAGAGCCTTGTTCCGTATGTCGCCGTGTCCTGATTGGGAAAGGCGTCCGTCAATGCGGAGGGTGCCTTTCGCGTGTGTACTGTTCACCTGAGTGTCAGCGCGGAGACTGGCAGCGGACACACCGACACCAATGCAAGGCCATCGCTGTGTCGGAATGGAGGAATATGGCGGGGCTATGGGAATATGGCGGTTATGTGTTCAAGACTTGGAGCGTACGCTGCGCTGCCCGTATGATCACGCGGGGGTATATTGGGCCGTTTTCTGCATCAGAAACCCGAGCTTCGCGACCTCATGTCAGCAGTGGGACAAAGTGAACTGTGAACCCCGATAGTGGCTGAGATAGTGGTGGTCTGCGGTGAACTCATCTAAGCGGTGTACCAATGCCCAAAATAAGCAGTCTGCATGGATAGTAGCGAGTGCGCTAGGGAAGGGCGTGGCGCAGCCCCCTAGATGTAAGCAACTTTTGAAATAAATTTTAGAACGTCTTGTTGAATGAGCGTATGTCATCTCTCAGGTGGTGCTATGCGCGTACAGGGCACACCGAATATGTATGGTGCGGTGTGAGGACAACTCCTCTGACACGCGACCATAATAAGGGGGTGTGGCCGGTAGGATGTATGTGGTTGCTTCGGGCCGGTGCGGCGGACCGTGGGCGAATGTGGGTAGGGCACACGGAATATATATGGTGCGGTGTGAGGACAGCTCCTCTAGCACGCGACCATAATAAGATTGTGTGGCCGGTAGGATGTACGTGGCTGTTTCGGGTTGGTGCGGTGGACCGTGGGGGAATTCTTCGACCGGCCGGTAAGGTTACAAGACGAATGGTTGTTTTTCTTTTCCCCGACGATGAGCCGGTGGGTCGGGAGCGGCGTGCGCGTGGCCTGATTCAAGGCTCGCTGCGCGCCCCCTGTACCCGTGGCTACTCGTCTGCAAGGCATCTTCTTTGTGGATTACAGCCGGTGGGTTAGGAGAGGCGTGCGCGTGTCCTTGTTATTCAAGGCTCGAGGCGCGCCCCCGGACCCGTGGCTCGGTTGAAACGGTGTGAGGACAGCTCCTCTGACACGCGACCAGAAGGGGGTGCGGTAGGTACAATGTATGTGGTTGTTTCGGGTTGGTGCGGCAGACCGTGGGCGCATGTGGGTAGGGCACA
This sequence comes from Cymbomonas tetramitiformis, assembly GCA_001247695.2. Taxonomy (NCBI): domain Eukaryota; kingdom Viridiplantae; phylum Chlorophyta; class Pyramimonadophyceae; order Pyramimonadales; family Pyramimonadaceae; genus Cymbomonas; species Cymbomonas tetramitiformis. Next base: position 22,606 of record LGRX02034128.1, read on the forward strand.
CTGAATATATATGGTGCGGTGTGAGGACAGCTCCTCCGACACGCGACCATATGGGGGTGTGGCCTGTAGCATGTATGTGGTTGTTTCGGATCGGTGCGGCGGACCGTGGGCGCATGTAGGATGGGCACACTAAATATATATGGTGCGGTGTGAGGACAGCTCCTCTGACACGCGACCATAATAAGGGGGTGTGGCCGGTAGGATGTATGTGGTTGTTTCTGGTTGGTGCGGCGGACCGTGGGCGCATGTGGGTAGGGCACACGGAATATATATGGTGCGGTGTGAGGACAGCTCCTCTGACACGCGACGGTTCGGGGTGTTACCAGGAGATTGGGTTGTCACCGTACAACAGGTGGTAGAAGCCAACACTTTGCACACCAGGCTTGCAACGAAGACAGACTGACGCCCAAACGATATGGGACAAGGTAGCAAGGTCAAAAATTTTCAGATACCCCACTGACTTCTGGCCCGAACACGAACCGGGGGTCCAAGGAAGGAGATGGGAACTGACAAGAGACCGAACAGAGGACCCCAGGAACCGAGCCCCGAGTGACACACCAGCCCAACTGACATACCCCCCCCTCAAAGGGCACACGAGGCAACCTCGTACCTATACACAGACGGGAGCAAAAGAGAGATTGAAACAGAAGAAGGAAGCAAAGAATGGGCCTCAGGTGCCGCGGTATGGGACCCCAGGTCCGGAGAAGGGGAGGCCCACATGATTCGATGGGAAGGTGAGGACCAAGAGGTGAACAGAGCCGAGCTTCTTGCCATACAAAAAGCAGTGACGCTCCCGCCACCAGCAAGTGGCAAAGGACTCACCATTTGCACAGACAGTGCCAATTCCATTAGACAACTGGAGAACATGAGAACGGAACCCCACAGCATGGAACACCACCGGCAAAGGGACCTCCTGTATGCCATACTGGTCAACATTGAGGCATTGGTAGCAGCGGGGCACACTGTCTCACTACTGAAAGTCAAGGCACACACAGGAATTGCGGGAAACGAAAAAGCCGACGAAGCAGCCAAGCAGGCTTGCACTACGGGAACCCTTGGGATGGGATATGGGCATAGGAATAGGTTTTCCCTTACTTCTGGTTACCTTTGGTTATTAATGCGTACTTTTGGTTATGTTTCCTTACCTTCGCTTGATTTATATCCGACTGGCAGAAAATGACTGGCAGGGTCATCGAGCCGGCTTCAGAATGCCCCGGGGCTCATTCAAGAGGTCACGAGCACGACGCACGAGACCGAAACCGCAATCAAGTCACAGGGATCAGCGATCGGGACGCTTGTGAGGGACTGGAGGGGAGGGAAATAATTATAACCCGATGAGTGTCGTCCATGAAGAGAGACACCATTCAGTTTTATATACTTCACGCGACATCCGACATGCGCGAGACTGAATCTTTTGCAGCTCGTCCAATCATGAATTAGAAACTATAGAATTATACAAACGTTAATCGTGTGTTCGCAACCTCAGGTTGGACAAGAGGTAGATGTCAGTCCGAGATGTCAGTCGTTGCCTGCGCTGGGTTGACGTTGGCGAACTTGTTCACTTCGCGATTTGAATTGGCGCTCAAGCTAACACCTTCCGTGCTGCAGAGCGTTATGTCTTATGCGGCTGTCATTTGCCTGTGTTTCCTAGTATAGTGTAGAAACCTCCTTGTTTTCGCCCCCGCCTTGCCAGCCGCACAGCTTTAGAAATTATTCTTAGCGACCTATTTACCTTATCCTTGTCTTCAAGGCATGCCTCATTCTGTATTCTCCTGTTCCTCAGTCGTCATGCTCTTCTCGACCCTTGTCCGTCTCCGTCCACAGTGCCTCATCTCCTGCGCTTTCCTGACCCTTCCGATCCCTAATTTATCCTGGCTACTCAATTTTCGCCCTCTCGCAATTTCTTGTCCTCCAAAGGTTTTTTCGAGAAGAAAGATGCACAGCGATTGGAGCAACGTGACGCAAGAAACAAAACGTTTACGGAAATTCAGGACGATATTTCGTCGGCGATTAAAGCCGCAGGAAGGTCAGTTAACAACTAGAGCGTCCACATCTCACCTGACTTGTATTCTCTGCAACAACTGTACACACGTGAGTCGCTTCCAAGTGCAACGAATAATGTTCGCCGCTTGCATTGATGGATCCCTGTAAAAGAGCGGAACGTTTTACACAATGCCGGTTATTCGTTGACTCAAAGCTCTGTTAAGAGGAAGCTGAAAAGTAGTGAACGATGGGTGTTTCTCCTCTGATTGTTCCAAACGTTTTTGACTGCGCAGGGCTCAGACGCAGTGCTTCACGTAGCGTCCTATGGAATGTCGGGTAAAGAAATGTTAAATCGCAAGAAAACGCGAGAGATCAACGTTCTAGGCACACGGAACGTCATAGCTGTCTGCATTGCAGCAGGGGTGCGTGTTTGAGTCCAAATAGCATTTTGTTTTCACAGAGCAGATCCATCAGGCACATCAGTTGCACGGTGATGTGACCTGCTCGGTGGTGTCTGGTAACGCCGCCGAGCACTTATAGTCTTTTGAATTCGCTTGCAGGTAGCACGTCTCGTATATACTAGCACATACAATGCTGTCTTCGGAGGCGTGCCGATCAGCAATGGAAGTGAGTTGCTGCCATATTATCCGGCAGAAAAGGTATGCTGTCTGCGCTGGCAGGCTCTGCATTTTCTTGTGTTGCCACCTTGGGACAAAACTACACAAGCTGCGTGCTTAGAGTGAAGGCTGTGTGTGACGACCGGAACAGCACGTGGACGAATATTCCGCCAGCAAGACAGTGGCTGAGCAGCTGGTTCTATCCGCGAATGGTGCATACCTGCCTGAAGGATCTTCAGGTCTGGGGTTTATCCTAGCTCAAGGCGCTCTGAATCCTAGCTGCCTTCATGGTGCCCAAGGCGACTGATATCTATTGCGTTGTTGTGAGCATGCGTGCACCTGCTCACAGCTATTCGAACGGCCCAGTTCCGGAGTCGGCCAATGGAATCAGCTCGCGGCAAACCTGTCTCAGAGTCGGCCCTGAAGGATAAGAACGACGATCTGCGAGATATCAAAGCATTTGTCGGGGGAATATAGGCCGTTGTAGCGACAACTGTGTTGCCCGCCAGTCTTGGAGGCCCGTCACAAAGCTTCAGTTTGTGCGTCTCCCACGAGGCGGTCCGAGACCTCGCCGAGAGTCTGCTGTTCGTCAGCACAGGAGGACGGGATTCCGCCCACAAATTGCCTCCGCTGGCTGAAGCTAAATTCAGCTCGTTAGGATCACCGGTCACAACTTGTGGTTTTCGCGTCGTCCGAGAGTCTGATTGGGGTAAGCACGCTGCAGGAAGTTATCCCCAGCGCCAGCTTGCCACCTGTGCAATCCGCTCCGCCGCCATCTACGGAGAGGTGACCTCAGCGCTGGCATTCCGCTTCCCAAGCAGCCATGGCTGCAAGTTGGGCATTGACTGATTGAGAATTTCCCCGTGGGTCACAAGCTTTCCAACCATAAGTGTGACGCCAGCTTCCCGAAGGGCGCTCAGAGCTAATTTGTGAGAGTTTGGTACGCGTCTCTCAGCAGGGAGCTCAGGAGTTTTTGTGCCACGGCGAGGCGGCCTGAGTACAGGGCGATAGAAATTATCGGGTAAAACAGTCAGGCATGTCATATTATGATAGTAGGTACCATGCAGACTATAAAGAAAAAGAAAACACGACAAGGTCAGAAAGTTTGCAAAACTGCTCATTAACCTAATGAGGCTTTTTGTGCAAGCTTTGGTCAGTCATAGAAATTATCGGGTAAAACAGTCAGGCATGTCATATTATGACAGTAGGTACCATACACACTATAAAGAAAAAAAACCACGACAAGTTCAGAAAGTTTGCAAAACTGCTCATTAACCTAATGAGGCTTTTTGTTCAAGCTTTGGTCAGTCATCGAAATTATCGGGTAAATCAGTCAGGCATGTCATATAATGACAGTATGTACCATACAGACTATATAGAAAAAAGAAAACACGACAAGGTCAGAAAGTTTGCAAAACTGCTCATTAACCTAATGAGGCTTTTTGTGCAAGCTTTGGTCAGGCATCAAAATTATCGGGTAAAACAGTCAGGCATGTCATATTATGACAGTAGGTACCATATAGACTATAAAGAAATAGAAAACACGACAAGGTCAGAAAGTTTGCAAAACTGCTCATTAACCTAATGAGACTTTTTGTTCAAGCTTTGGTTAGTCATCGAAATTATCGGGTAAAACAGTCAGGCATGTCATATTATGACAGTAGGTACCATACAGACTATAAAGAAATAGAAAACACGACAAGGTCAGAAAGTTTGCAAAACTGCTCATT
>LGRX02034129.1:0-36204 GCA_001247695.2 Cymbomonas tetramitiformis
TCCTAGCGTTCATAATACCTTATATTATACATTATTCGCTTCTAATATATCGCGAAGAGTTATCAATCTCTTCATTAATCTACCCTGCTGCACTAGGTTTTCACAGTGTAAAGCGCTTAAGAAGCGCGAACGGAAGCGGACAGATTCCAGAAAGATACCGGTGCGATTTCAATAACGGTTTAGATGTCCTTCCGATGTAATCTAACGGCTGTACGGAATTTGTAAACAATGAAAAATATAATTCGCATCTGAGGATTTTCATTACACTCTTAATACGCCGTACGGCAGTTTGCCAGAGTTCTCCATCATTATCTTCATGCACGAAAGCAGTTGGATCAAGAATTCGCTAAATCCAGATCGTCTAAAGTAATTTATATTTCGGGTATATTCGATGCATCTTGAGTCAGAAGATGGTGTATAAAATGATGTTCATTACAAACGAAAAACGCCGCCGTATGCCGCTGCCGTCTCAGTGATGACACGCTTTTCCCCCACTATCTCTATGACTATCACTATCTTCTATTTTATTAAGCCGCCTAATATGCTCTTTTTGAGCCTTCCGATTCAGTGGCAAGAACCGCGGCACGGCATGGGGGAACCAGAGCGGCGCGGCGCGCCGCGTCCCTGAGACGGATCGTCCGATCTCACTCCTCGGATCGCGGAAATGAAGAATCGCGAAGTGGCGGTTCACCTCCAGCTTCGTAGTCCAAGTGTCGCAGAGTGTCGCTCTTAAGTCGGAAATTGGTGAAAATACTTCACTTTTCCTACCTGCTGACGATTGCTGCGTCTTTCTTCTCCGTTTCCTAACGCAAGTTTTCTTCTTACAATCATGGTTTCCGCAACAATCGCTACTAGTTCTGATTTGCGGAGGGCGACCCGCGCCTCCCGCAGCGCACGGCCCCGTCTGCTTGATGAGAATTCCGTGCCCAACGTTATGTCGTCCGCGTTTAATGCAGCGACCTCGGCTCCGCGGGTCTCCCCTCCGCGGGAGGAGCCCGCAATCTTTCGCTCGTTGGGTCTTAATGAATCTGAAGACGGTGACGAGGTGGTCGACGCGGGGGAAAGGTGGTCCCGAGAGAATGTTGAAACGCCGGAGTCGCCGTCCGGACCGTCCTTGTTGCAGGAATTGTCGTTTGGCGACCAAGCTGCCCCTGGACGCGCGACTCTCCTCCTCCGGCAAGAAATGTGCTGCAGAGAACGTCCTTGGCGGAGGATGTTGCGGGGGGGGCCAGCCTCCCTCTCCGTCCGCAGGCGTCCCGCGATGAAGTCCACCACGCGACGGAGGAAAGGCTGACTATTCCCGACCTGACGGTGAACGCCTTTACTGGACTTAACTTCTTCGTGCTGCCTAGCAAGGAATTACTTTTGAACCCCTCAATCTTTAAGACCGAGCACCTTCGGAAGATCTGTGCCAAGGTCCCTGGTCTGGAGGTGTCGAACAACCAGTCCAGAGCAACTATGGTTCGGAATTTGGAGAGCTTCCGCGAGGTGCTGGAGAGGTCACGTACGCCCCCGACGGGGGATATGGCTACACCTGTGACTTTGACCCCGCGTACTGATCTGAACGCGGGGGGCCGGTCCCCCCGCCAATGGGGGACGTCCCGACTGACTTGGTGTCCCGGGAATCGGGACACCAAACGCCTCCAGTTGTCCCGGTCACCGAGGGCACGGGCCCCCCACGGCGGAAAAATAATTAATATAGAATAAGTTTTCTTAATCTTAGAATAACCCGTTTCATCGTTAATTTAGAATAAGTTTTCTTGATGTCATCCGGCTATGACCGGTGGTCCTTTTCACGACTCGTGTTCAAATAATGTGCACACAGGTCAAACGCTCTCGTTCCCGGTGCCATCATGAGGAAGCCTCCAAAAAGCTTTAAGAAGGTTTGTCTCGCTTGTGATAATGGTGGGCGCCGTTGTAATAGACACTCACGGCGTGTCCTGCTTGAAAAAAGGCCCCTGTACTTCTTCTAGATTCTAAACCCTTTGACTTGCCTTTTACCGCTGCACGCGACCGGCAAGCATCTTTGAAACTTCCGAGTTTCAAAGATGCGTTTTGTATTTTGGGTGCACCCTAATTTTACAAAACGGCCGAGCGCTTCCCGTTTGTGCGGGATATTCACATTTATTCCATGGAATATTTCATATGGATTAACACACATAAGCACGAAGGCATCGGCCACGCATCTTTGAAACTAACGAGTTTCAAAGATGCGTTTTTTGTCATTTGGGTGCGCATACCCAAATAACAAATCAGCCGAGCGCTTCCCGTTGGCGTGGGGTATCCAACGCTTGAATGTTGAATATTCATTGTAATATGAGTTAGCAAGCGAGGTTGCAAAGGCATCGGGACAGAATCTACGAAACTGTCCTATGCCTTTGCCTTTGGGTTTGGGTTCGAAGGTGACACCCAAACCCAAAGATGCCAAACAGCCGAGGGCTTCCCGTGCGTCCTAACGCACGAAACTTGGCACGAATACTACCATGGTACATATATTTAAGTTACCAGAAGCTCAAGGCTTCAAGTTACTTGTGCGCGAAACGCGCAATCTATTTCTAAGGCAGATGCTTTGGGTTTGGGTTCGAACGTGACACCCAAACCCAAAGATGCCAAACAGCCGAGGGCTTCCCGTGCGTCCTAACGCACGAAACTTGGCGCGAATACTACCATGGTACACATATTTAAGTTACCAGAAGCTCAAGGCTTCAAGTTACTTGTGCGCGAAACGCGCAATCTATTTCTAAGGCAGATGTTTTGGGTTTGGGTTCGAACGTGACACCCAAACCCAAAGATGCCAAACAGCCGAGGGCTTCCCGTGCGTCCTAGAGCACGAAACTTGGCACGAATACTGCCAAGATACGTATATTTGAGTTACTTGAAGCTCAAGGCTTCAAGTTACTTTTGCGCGAAACGCGCAATCTATTTCTAAGGCAGATGTTTTGGGTTTGGGTTCGAACGTGACACCCAAACCCAAAGATGCCAAACAGCCGAGGGCTTCCCGTGCGTCCTAGAGCACGAAACTTGGCACACATACTGCCAAGATACATATCTTTCAGTAAGTTGAAGCTCAAGGCTTCAAGTTACTTACTTTTTGTCAAGCAGAACACGCCGTGAGTGTCTATTGTGGCAAAGATGGCAAATAATAAAAGTCATTATGCGTAAAGAGTCGTTAATCACGGCCGTGACTTTTAGATTCACGGCCGTGAATCTTTCCGAATGGAACCAAAAACCGTTCGATTTTAATCGAACGGTTTTTGGTTCCATTCGGACATATGGACATCACGGCAAGACAACTCTTCAGTGTAATATTTCGCATGGCATGGGGATAGCTCAACAGGTACAGGTACAACGTCATGGATGCATGCACCGGTCATAGCCGGATGACATAAAGAAAACTTATTCTAAATTAACGATAAAATGGGGTATTCTAAACTTATGAAAAAATATTCTAAATTAAATAGCCTACCCCCGACGGCCCCCGTCCCCGTTGTACGTTCGGCCGGGAGCCGCGCAGAACCCGACGTACCCGCCGGGGTTCGGCCCGCACACGGACCCGAATGCGGAGCAAGGTCTTTTCTCTGGCCTCGACCCCCCCGCAAGCCAAGCACAAGAACCTCTGCAACCAGCCCAGGTAGCTAGCCCGAGCGCTCCTGCTTGCCCTCTCCTTTTCCTTTAGAAATTTGAATTCGTTTCGGTTTAATTTGCTAGGGCCTTCTCCTTCCCTGTAGTTTGATACAAACTTAATCAGCCTGTTCAACCCGTTTCACTAGTTAGGAATTCTTCCCCTCTTTTAGAATAGTCCGGTCCCCGTCCTCGTGTCACAAAGAGTAATTAGTTAGGGCCCTTGCAGTAATCTAGGAGCGCAGTGCCTGGGCTTGTGGGCGCTTCCTAGGTGGTGAAATTTGGTTCTTGTAAACTTTTATGCTGCTGTTTGTAGCCTGCCAATTTAAAACGTTTTGACTTGCTTTAAAAAGTTTGAATTTAAAATGCTGCTTGTGTCCCGTGGGGACAACAAGAACTTGGTTATCCTCACACTGAGTGAGGCTCTTCTTGGAAGAGTATGTACCCCGTGGGGGTTTTTTGTTGTTTGAAATCCTCAATCTGTGAGGTGTCTCCTCTTGGAGGGACATTGTACCCCGTGGGGGTTGTTTATGTGGACAATTGGTTCCAAAATATCTGGTCGGATGTAAGCTCCTGGTTATGGGCCTTCTTGACAAAAATTGGTTGATATTGCAGGCTCGGGAGGCTGATGATGAAGTGGTGCTCACAAGAACTCTGACTGCCCCAACGGTGGGAGATGATTGTGCCATTTGCCTAGCCAGCCTGCTAGGAGAGATGCCGTGTGTGTCAACTGCATGCAATCACCACTATCATGTAGCCTGTTTCGATGGCCTGAATGAAATGTACCATTTGACCAGCTTGGTCCAGCCAGCAGCAATACATGCTGTTTTCACCATGACCTATAGAAAAGTAGTCAGATGTCCATTGTGTAGATCTGTGCTGATTGTGGATGAACTCCCATATGGGGAGGACAGATTCACATATCTGTGGTAGATATAGTTGTATTATTTTTCTGAGGGCAGTCTTGCATGAGAGTTGTAATTTCCTGATTGTTGCATTGTTTCAAAAATTTGGCATTAATTGTTGTGATTAGGATCGAAATTGTTTGCTGTTATTATGATGATAAATAATTGCTGCAATTGAGATGAATGCTATTTGAAAATATGAATTTGTTTATATTGAAAATATGAATTTGTTATATTACAACTTGAATTGCTGTGAGGATTGCTGAAAATAGGATTGAAATTATTGCTGTTATCATGATGATGAAGTTGCTCTAATTATGACGAAATAGTTCCTGTAATGTTGGACAATAAGTACTGCATTTATGATGACTATGATTGCTTTGTTCGATGTGAGGATAGGTATGAAAATTTCTTTGATCCGATTGATGAAAAAATTGCATGCTCGTGACAAGCTGATGCTGGAATTAATGATTAGGGAGGGTGATGTGATTGCCTCAGATTATGACCCCTTATGATTATTGCATTACGTGCATTGTCAGAGTGGGGGCGAGAAGATGTTACTGTTGTAACACATTATTATGCATGTTTGTATCGAGGCAAAGGACGATATGTGAGTGTTTCCTCAACCTCAAGTAAATGAAGATGGATGGTGGCATGAGGGAGCAGGCTCCTTTGGGATTGGCATCATCGATGACGCCGGGATTCGACATTCAGGCGTACGTGGACTCGGTGCTCCAAAGATCCATGCAAGAGGAGACCAAGGGGGTCTCCAACTGGTTGAAAGCACACCGATTGAGAAGCGAGCTGTTGGACTGGTGCCTGACCCCGGGGAAATCGGTGCCGGAGATACCGAAGCTGATGCGAAAGGTGGCAGCTGCTTTTGGTTTGCCGGGAGCTAGTTCGAGGGAGCCGGAGACTCCTCAGTCCTTGTATTCCCTTGCCACTCTCATCGAGAGGGAGTTGGCAGGAGGTACTAGGGATGCGTCCTTGCCGGACAATCACATTGCCCTGTTTGCACATCAACAAATAAGGGCTACAGTTCCAGAGTGTGAGAAGGATGATACGCACGAGTCAGAATTGCAGATGTTCATTAAAACCCAATCCAAGAAGGCCTCGTTATCAGGAGCCACTAAGCAGGTTACTGCAAAACCGGGAGCCCCTGCAGATGGTAATGCCAAATGTCCAAAATGCCAGGGGTCACATATGCTGCGGGACTGCAAGTCCCCTTATGCGTTGAACAAGGATGGATCCATCAATGTGACTTGGGTGGACAAACGAAATAAGAATGACAATAGGAATAACCAAAACCAGTTGCCTCAGTTGCCACCACCTCCTCAGAGGGAGCCTGTTTAGAAATCGTCAAAAGTTGCCAGAATGCTGGTCTGTATAATATGTATATAGTGTATCAATATTTGGGAGCGGGCCAGGATGCCTGTCTTACCTTGTAACATCAGATTCCAGGTTTAAATACCAAATTGAAATGCATTGTTGTATGTGATATGGATTTGCTTGATAAGTTAATTTTGCATTTTTGTGAATTTGCTCTACGTTAGATTTCGATTGTCGATTTGGCTGATTTTGCTCTACGTTAGATTTCAGATTTCAAATTCGGGATGCTGGATTTTTCGAATTTTGGATTTGGTATTTTTGCTCTACGTTGGATTTCGAAATTTCGATTTGGCTGATTTTGCTCTACGTTAGATTTTCAGTCTTCAGTCTTCGGGATGCTGGATTTTCGAATTTTGGATTTGTTTTTTTGCTCTACGTTAGATTTTCGAAATTTCGATTTCGCTGATTTTGCTCTACGTTAAATTTTCAGATTTCAGCCTTCGGGATCCTGGATTTCGATAATTGGATTTGCTTTTTTTGCTCTACGTTAGATTTCGGGATCAGCTTCGGAACACTGGGTTTCGGACTTTGGGATGCATATCTCAAGTTGGAGTGCTTCGCGGATACAGGCAATTAATGCCAATTACCTTGCCTGCACGGACCACCTGGTCCCGTCCGTCATAGAAGCCTCCCTTTAACATGGGGATGCTGGACGGTTAGAGTACTGACCACAACGGGTGGGTTACTCTCACGAGTAGCACACCGGAAGTGGCCAGGCTCGAAAATCGTCCATCCCTTTCCACAAGATTGGGGCCCGGTAGAGACCGGGGTGCGATTTTCGAGGAGCATTTCTCCTGAAAGGAAGAGTGCTCTGGTGTGGTTGTTGTCTCGAACAGGGACACGAGCCAAACTCAGCCCCACGGAAGGGATTGCTTTTCTTCGATGGTGCATGCCGCTTTAACGCATCGCCGGATTTGAGGCAAGCCTCGTTCGGGGTGGCACTCTGCTCAGAACAAGGTCAACAGTGGACCCGGGACTACGGACGCCTTGGATCCAAGACGAATAATTATGCAGAATTCGTGGGGGCCGTGATTGCAATCCAAAGAGCAATAGAATGGAACTTGACCACAGCAACAATTGTTGGGGACTCGGAGCTGGTGGTGTCAGCATTCTCGGGCTCCCGTAACGTTATCGCAAAAGACTTGGAGAGACTACTTATCGTTGGGAAAGCTCACATGGCCTTGCGCCCGGATTGTGTTTTCAATTTCAAGCATGTGGCACGGGACCACAATAAACTGGCTGACAGCCTGGCCAACTTCGCACTGGATTCTGGCATGCCGGCTACGACAAGTGTGAGAGACCCGCTTGCATTTATTACCATGGCAGTAAAAGGATTCGACAGTGCCCGGGAAGTGATGGACAGGCAACAGTCCTTAGGGCCATGTGAAGCCCAAGGGCGGGACACCTTGGCCCCTTCAGTAATTGATGCCCTCAGTGGTAATTTGGTCCCGGACCCCCTTTCCGCACCAGCTAGGGATCCGGGGGAGTTCCGGGTGGGAACTATCCATGAGTGTACCCAGTTCTGGGACACGGTGGTAACATCATCAGAGATGGGATTGCTGGTCAAAGAATGGGCAAAGAATGGAGTCTCCATCTTGGATTTCTTCCAACACTTTTCAGGCACTTACGAAGGGGCTCGTTTCGACTCAAGAACACCCCCGAGGATGCAGTTCAAGAATCATGCGATCCCAGATCATTTGATCCCCTGGATCTCTGGGAAGATACAGGACGAGCTCAGGTGGGGAGCGATAAGAGTCTGGGGCAAAGAAGGGGAATGCTCTCCCCCGCATCTTGTTATGCCGGTAGGAGTGGAGCCAGCCAAACCAAGAAAGATCAACGATGCAAGATTCCTTAACCTTTGGTGTAAGGATATTCCGTTTACCTACGAGTCGGTGACAATGCTTCCACAAATCCTAGAGGTGGGGGATCCGGCATTTATTATGGACCAAGCGAACGGATTCTTCCATGTGATGCTTACAGAGGAGTCGCAACAGTACATGGGTTTCCTGTGGGATGGCGTTTATTACGTCTATACAGTTCTCAATTTTGGATGGAAGCTAGCGCCGGTCATTTATAGCGCCTTCGCGGGAGAATTCGCGGGATTCATCCGGCGGCTGGGGATACCATATTTATACTACATTGATGATAATGCCGGGGGGCCGGCCCCAGTGGGAGCTTCAACTCTTACGAAACATGAAAGAGCCAAAATCTCGGCGTTCGTTGTCTCGTCATGCATGACGGCGGCAGGATATTTTATTCATCTGGAGAAGACGGAGTTCATTCCGTCCTTGACCATCACCTGGCTAGGCATTGGTATTGACCTTGCGAAGCAGGAATTCTTCATCCCGCAGAAAAAATGGGATAAGTTCTTGAGCCTGGCAACGGACCTGCGAGCTTCGTCAAGTATTTCGGCCAGGGACCTGGAAAGAGTGGCAGGAAAGTTGGTTTCAATGTCAATCGCAGCCCCGGGCATCCTTATTGCATGCAGGAAGCTGTATGCCTTCCTGGCAAAGAGGCACGAATTCTGCAGAAAAAGTTTTTTCCTGAACAGTAAGCAGATGAGGCATTTCAAACTCTACTTGAGTCAACTCTTCCAGCCGTCGCTGATTAAGGTGTCCGCATTTAGGAAGCAGGCCCACTGCTCGATACTCGTGGATACAAACGTCGATGGTACAAAAGTCACGGCATCAATCAGAGCAGGGGAATTCCAAGATGAAATTTCGTGCTATCGAGATTTGAGAACCTGCTCGTCGGTGGATCAGTCAATTTTGATTTCTGAAGCCTTGTTCAAAATCCCAGTAGAACGGGTCCCGCAACGCTGGGACATAATCTTGGATAAAAATATCTGGGATTCATCGAGAATCCTCTCGTCTAACCTGGGCGCGAAAGCATGCAAGGACTTGGCAGAAAAGCTCTATAGATTTGTCGCGGATAACAACTTGGAGCTGAAGGTGGTTTCCTTTTCAAGGGGACCTGATGGAACTATTGTAGTCCCGGATGAAGAGTCTCATTATTCATTAATGCCACGGTTCTCTCCTCTGTTGAACATGATGTTTGGACGGCACAACATCGACTGCTTCGCAACAACGGCTAATGTTCGGGGATGTCCCAAAATGCGATTTTGCTCAAGGCTGCCAGAGAAAGAAGCTTGTGGCACCAATGTCTTTGCCTATCCACTAGCTGGACTGAACTGTTATGCTAATCCGCCTTTTGCATTAATGGGACCGTTCCTGATGTATCTTAGAGAACAGAAAGCGTCAGCCTCTGTGGTTGCTCCACAGTGGGATGGTTTCTCTCCAGATGGGTTCTGGTGGACTACGTACAATAAGCTGTGCAAACAAAAGTTCAGAATCGCTGAAGTAGGAGAGGTCTGTTTCCAACAACTTAGAAATGGAAGATGGTCAGAAGCAGGCCCACTCCCGTGGGCAGTCTGGATTTTTAGATTCGATTTTTCTTAGAAACACTTCGTATTCCAAAAACACAAAATTCATGTGATATATTAATAAGCCTCCCATAGTAATCCGTTTACCCTGGAAAATAAATTGTTGAACGCCTGTAACTTTTGGGGAAGGGGAAAATTTTGAGGTTAACAGGGTGGTGGCAAGAGCCTGTTGAGAAAATCCCCTGACTGGGCCGCCATACATCTAAGAACGAAGGAGCTTCAGGAAGCAAGGGCCAGGGATGTGTACCAATCGGCCAAACTCCGAAATTTGCGGGCCCTCGGGGAATTCCTGGCTTGCATGACCCCACCAGAATCATTGGATTCGTGTACAGCGCAACACATCTTATGGTATCTTATTTACTTGGAACAGTTCGGTAAGACTAACGTTCATTCGGCCACGTGCCCTCAACTGGGAAGATGTAGTTGCCCAGTCAGGCAAGCCGCAAGTTCGGTGAATTCCCTTATCGGCAGACTCTCTAGTGCCTTCCAGGATTTCGGAAGGGGCGGGTCGGACAACCCGTGCACAGGTAGGGTGGTTAAGGTCTATGAAACGATGACCAGGAATGAACAGTTGCAAGCAAGAATCACCCCAAATCAGGCAACACCACTTTTCAGTTGTACGATCGACAAGCTAGTGATTCACATGAACGCAGAGGCAGCTGGTTTTGCCTCGACACAAGATTGGATACTTTTGTTCATCACTCTTAGATGTAAGGCAATGATCCCGATGGACTTATACGCTCTGAAGAGACCGGCGGAGCTGGGCGCCACAAGGGTGGAAGGGATCATAAGATTTCCCGATAACTCCGGTTTTCTCTTCAACTACCAGTGGGGGAAGACACTCCGTTCGGGCGATGAACACGTTTTCGGAATCAAAAGACTCCCTGATAAATCTAAATGCCCCATCTCAGCGTTGGAGGACTACCTCCAAGTGATGAAAAATTTGGGTCTGAACCTTGCACAAGGATTCTTGTTCAGACCAGTCAGGTCTGGCAAAGTGGAAAATAGTCCGATTTCCAGGAAGCAGATGAATTCAGACCTCAAATACTGGTTGCAAAAAGCGGGGCTGTTCAATGGGGAAACATTCTTCAGCATTCGGACAGCGGGAGCAATTGAACTTTTCCTTGAAGGAGCCGACCTGCAGCAGGTTATGGGACAGGCGTATTGGAAAACAGAGAGGATTGCTAGACATTATATGAAAGTGTGGCAAGTCTTGGGAATGTCATCCTCAAGGCAGGTAGAGAAAGTCTCGACGAAAGAATACATGGAGCTGAATGCGGCACAATCATTCGTGCGGGTATTTGTATGAGTAATTTGATTATTAATTTCTGTTGGCTCGAGTTTGAGAGTTGGGGTGAAAAGGCGTCAAGAGGCGGGGGTTGTGAGTGTTGGCGGAGAGGCGACGCTGGAGTGGTGCCTTGTTGCTTCGCCTTACTTTCCGCTCTTTTTCTCGCCATTCCTACCCAACGGGAGCGGATCGGACAAGGTGACTGGGCGGTCATCCGATTTACGGGGAATCCGCAGGATCAACAGTATCACTGTTGATCGCCGACTTTCCTTCCGTCATCAGTGATGACCGTCATTCAGGAGACGGATCGTCCGATCTCACTCCTCGGATCGCGGAAATGAAGAATCGCGAAGTGGCGGTTCACCTCCAGCTTCGTAGTCCAAGTGTCGCAGAGTGTCGCTCTTAAGTCGGAAATTGGTGAAAATACTTCACTTTTCCTACCTGCTGACGATTGCTGCGTCTTTCTTCTTCGTTTCCTAACGCAATTTTTCTTCCCTGCCCGCCCACCCTTAAAAATGGGTTCTCCAACTCAGGCTCCGATCTGACGCTGGAGTGCTGCCTTGCTGCTTCGCCTTACTTTCCGCTCTTTTTCTCGCCATTCCTACCCAACGGGAGCGGATCGGACAAGGTGACTGGGCGGTCATCCGATTTACGGGGAATCCGCAGGATCAACAGTATCACTGTCGTATCTCCTAATAGGATCGTCAATAATTCCAGGGGGTGGACTCATTTTTTCCCGATCGATTTTGCCGTATCTCCCATAGGTCATTCGTGTATTGTCGAGCGCTTCATAAATACAACCTTCCTCAACCGCCAGGGAACCACCAGAACCGCCAGGGTTCGCCTTGGGGCCTTTGGGCCGACGGACGAGGGTCGAGGGCATCATTTTGCCCCGCGTTGACCAAAAAAATGACCAAAATTGACCAAGCCCAATCCCCCCCTAAAATAGATTTGGGGGGCAATCCATGGTTCCACACTTTATCAATGCCCCCCCCCCGAGGGGTTTGGGGGGGTTCTGCATGACTTGCGTCATTTAGAGGGGTGTAGGGGTCGCGAGGATTTAATGGAATGTGTGAATTTTAGGTAATTTGCCAAGCGAAAAGTGCCACCCAACTTCCACATGGAGGGCACCCAAAGGTTATATTTTCCACCTATGGGACCCCCCAAAGGGCTGGGGGGGGTTGGATTCATGCCTTGTACCGGTGGGGGGGCGGGAATGGGGCATCCGATATGGGGTGTTTTAGCAGTCATATTGAGGTCCCTGATGGAACCCGCTCAATATAACCCCCTATATGGGGGGGACAGCCGAGCGCACCCTGTATAATTCAAAGTTCAATATATAAATAATTGTCAATTTATATATTTGCACGGATATATTAATTATACCAGGTGCTACAACAATTATAAAAACATCCTAAATTTAATAAGTCCAGGGGGTGGACTCGGATCCAATAAAGAGATAGGAATCAATAAACCTGTTACAAGTAACCGCTTTTGGTTTTATTGATGAATGATGATAGTCAATACAGTAGGGTTCAATAGTGCAGTGACAATGTTGACTGTGTCACGTGTAGCGGTGCGGTGTCTATGTCTATGGCTCTACTGTGACACGCTCTATGTATACATCGTGTCACATGCGATGGCTCTCGTCGTCGTGTCACTCATCCGAACTGGAACTCATCATCGATCGAGTCTTCTCTTGCATAGTCGATACCTGTAGTGATAGAGCGAGCCTCCCCACGCCAGCCATACGTGATACGATAGACCCACCCTCACGTCATCGTCAGATGAAACAAAAAAAAGTCAGGGTTTCGTTTTATCGTCAGGCGTGGCGTGGGGGGAACAAGTTCCTTCAATAGTTGGAATTTGGTATGCTATCTATACATGTCCTCTCATCCTGCACTTCCCGTCTATCAAACAGTAATTTAAAATTTGAATATCATGTCTTTGCTGCGATGCGAGAAGGTTTTTTTGTAGTGAGACGTTTGTGGTGGTAGTGCAGGTCTCACTTTTCGAGGCAGTCGAGTCGGACTCAAAGAGTCGTGGAGTCGGGATCCTGACTCTGTTGATTTGAGAGTTTGCGAATCCAAACTCCGAACGATAAAATTTTCTCTCTTGTCGTAAGAGCTTTCTAAAATGGCAGTGAGTACTCAAATCTTCCAACCCCTGACTCCCCTATTCATTACGGTCTGTCAACTTCAGATTTTTTTTATATTCTTAAATGTTTTTATTCCTAGTCTTGACTACAGTTGTTATTTTTGTATGATTTCTAGAATGTTAGGAAAACATACGGCGGCTGAGGTGTAAGGCCTGTCGTCTCGACTCGGGTTGGACGTCACCTCAATCAACGTTTCTGTTCCGGGGTGGTTTATGTGTATAGTCTAGGATCATGCCTTATGACGCTGCTTGATGCCGTTGATGAGGTTGCCTGGAGGCGGCGGGCTGCAGAATCTCAGGATGCCTTGTGGCATAAGGTTGAAGAGCCTGGAACAGTGTCCACACCTGCCTGCATGTTTGAACCTCTCGGCATCCTCTTGTGTTTATTGCGTACCTTGAGTTATGGGACACCGATATCTTGTTGTGAATCGGTTGATGCGCTGGTTGGTCCTCCCGGTGCTCCCTACGTCTCTCTCAGTGTGTGTGTGTGTGTGTGGTTTCCTTTAGGGGAAAGCAGCTTTCCTCACAGCCTTGATGGCTGGGATTAGCCTCGCGGCCGCGGGCTTGTACCCCGCGGACCATTTTTCATACTCTACACGTCTGAACGCCAACAATTTTCAGGAGGTGATATACACACGTTTGCTTTGTTCTCCCCACTGAATAACTCTTGCGGCTTGATGCAAGAAAGGACCGATATTTTTATTGCTTTTTGCACCCACTCGTGCACAGCAGTTTTGAGCGACTCGCACAGCCCTCTGCTAAGCGGGACCCTGCCGTGACCTTGGAGGCCCTTTTGCGCCCTAAACTTTCTGAATTAGGCCAATACATTTGTGAAACTGATGCTTCGTGTGTGGGAAAGGGTTCTCTTGAAGACTGTCAAGACGACTGTCGATGCGGGCAAGACGCTTTTCGTCCGGCTGATCGCCTCCGAAGGTCTAGTGACCCACCCGGCAGCCTAGATTACAGCTTAACTGGAACCGACTAGCCTTGGACAAGAACAAAGTCCAGATCGCAAGCATAACTGTAGTTGGCTTCGGAGGGATCGTTTGGATTGGAATCAGGCGGCTCTTATTCGTATGGCCGGCATCGAGCTGCGTCTCTGGTTGGTACTCACCCGCGAGTCCTGATTTGTAACTGATGACCGCAGGGTGAGGCTGATGACAAAAGCAAGCTCCGGCATGGAACAAGGTCGTGAAGGATTTCAAAAGCAATTCAGATGTTGCTTTTGGCGACGTGAACATGCAGGAGTTCCGCTTTCCCTACCCCGAGCTCACCTCAACCAACGGTTGGCCCAAGATGGCATATTTCAACAGCGCAACTGGGTACCGTGGGAAACCCTATACTCAGAAGACTTCCAAGAAGATCTGTGATGAGCTCATGGATGATAAGTACATGGCTGGTTTTATCGAGGAAATCGGATCCACCACCTTGGTGTGTTGCCCGCGGCCCTTCCTGAATGTGGAAAGCAACTCCCTTGCCAAAGCCCCGCTGGTGCCTCGAGAGCTCATATTTCATCCTTCCCAACGAGGATCGTGGACACCTGACACGTTTCGTCCACCTACAGATATCGCCACAAGATGTCACCCCACCCCCGAAGCGAGTAACCGAGAACCCCCGTGGGTTTACGCCCGTGTTGAATTCACAACCGAACAGGATGAGAGGGCCGACCAGGATGAAAGGGGTGGACAGGATGAGAGGGGTGGACAGGATGAGAGGATGGAGACGGAGAGATGAGAGGGAGTGGGGCATGAGAGGGGCGGGCAGGATGAGAGAGGTGGACAGGATGAGAGGGGCGACCAGGATGAGAGAGGTGGAGAGCATTCAATCTAAAAGTTGCCCTCGGCCGTGAAGGCGCGTTGCAACTCGGACACCTTGCCGTGAATGCCGTGGTTCGGGCCTGGTTTGGGCAGGTTGCGGTGTGGAACGCTATTGACCTGTTGTGCTTTTGGGACAGAGTGGGAGGAGACCGAAAGGATCGCAGCGTAACGGCGCACGCTCAGTTGCGGAAGCTCCCCGAGCTCGAGCTACTGAAACGACTCATCGAGCCGGCCCTAGACAACACTCCTTGCGGCAGGTGTGTCCAAACTGGGTGGATTCAGTGTGGCCAGCGGGGTCCACCACGTGGCAACTTTTGTTGCTGGATTGTTATTCATTGAACACGGGTTTTGGGGCAGCAGTATTTCAACAAGATATGTGCCTTAAACCATCTCCCTGCAAGTTGGCCTTCAAAATATTCCGGCTTCGCAAGAGATCGTGGGTTAGCCAGAAGTAAGGCCAACAACAGCTGAATGCAAAGTACCCTGTGGCCTTTGATGCCCTGGTTTGCTGTTCCGGGGTTAACTAGACGGAGGGAGTGTTGAGCAGGGCAAGAAACAAGAACTGTAGGCTTGGCTCTAGCTTTCGATATGTTGCCCCAGAGTTTATGGTGATTATGTCCATTGGGATGCCCATGATGCCTTGCTGCTCAAGCTGAAAGGAGGCAGTGCAGGTTGAAATTCTTTTCCCCGTGGACAAAAAGTTGTACTCAAGACTCGGGCACACATAAGCGCGATTGTTGGCCATATCGATGCAGAGCCAAACACACATACACGGACCGTCTCCTGTTCAAACTCAACATAAAACGGCATGTATGCATCAACCGATCCAAAGCAGTGCTGAGTTTATAGAGTCCAAGGTAAATGCTAAAATATAAATGGGCACAACGATGCCTGATTAATGTGTGAGAGATTTGTTTGACACTTTCATGCAAAGTCTTTTGCAATTGTGTGTATCCATTTGATATTTGTGTCTTGGGACCATTGATGTGACTCACATGCAAGCTAGAAATTTTAACAACTGATTCTTGAGTCTCATATAGACTGCTGCCCGATTGATGACATCTGTGATTCTCCGAGAGGTTGAATGTTCCTTTCCACTTGCTTTTCTGTGTCCTTATTGGGCAACTCGAGTATTGAGAAGTGAACCCACTTAGCTTGCTCCAGTGGCCTATAGCTATTCATACGTGCAATCGCGTTTGCTGCAATCGATTTCTTAGGGAGAGTTGTTCTCTGAGTTCAATTGTGTCTTGGCAAAGCGTTACTTGTATGTATAAACGAGAGATTTGAAATTAGTTGACAGAAGACGGCAGATGACAGGACCCAATGACGACACAATAAACTAGGGCAAACGATTCACTGCTGAGTATTCTTTGTTTTGGCAAAATCCTAAACAGCAACCCATTTATTCGCTTAAATCAGTCAATTTTGGTTTTTTGCTGACAAGTAAGAAACTTTCTGTCAAATACCGAAGTGGGCAAAGTGTACGCGATTTTGCAAGCATCGATTTGAACCCTTTATCATTTATATAACATTAGGAGACTTTTGCCATGCGCCTACAAGGCATTGCAGTTGTTTAGGCTATACGTTAAAATCGTTGGGATTTCAGCATTTCGATCATCAGCATTTCAGAATTTCAACTGCCCAAAGGGTGTGAACCGTCGCCTCCTGGACCAGAGCCACCAAAGCATGTTTATAAGAGGTTTCTCCCAGCAGCAGGATTTGGATTCACTGAACTGTCAAGTGCCTCCGCTGTGTAGCGTGCTACAAATGGGTCACCTTCCAAAGTAGCAGAAGATGTTACGGTACTCATCGTCAAACATGCTGTACTAACAGAGGTGCTGAGATACGATAAGAGCAACCCACATCAGGAAAGCCCTGCAACTTTCAGCGGGATGGGATGTTTATGCACATATTTACTGTAAGTGCCCTAAATACAATGCATTTTTGTAAGGTCGTGTACAAGGTACATACCCTTAAAAATATGAATTTCGTAGTTTTTTTGGTTCCAATTTTTCTCATATTCGCATACCGTAATAGCCTTTGTACAAAAAGCTGCAAACTCGCAAGATCATAATTTGATAACTCCGAAAGGGCCTTCCCGAAGGCGTATCCACACAACAAAGCGTGCCACAATGTGATGCAATGCGAGCTGTCCGCACCCCAAAAGATTTTTGAGTGCAATCAATCTCGATTATTGGATATCCATTTGTGCCTTACTAGTCGCGGGAGATTTTGGATATCCATATCTCGCTTGGAAACAATTCAGGGAATCACGGCTTCTCATGTTGCATGTCTCACATGTAGCAGTGATGTTAATGGAACTCAGTTCTGTCCGTCAGTCATACCAAGAGACAGCAGGTGCATTGGAATAAGGTGGAACTAAACTTCAGTCAACCATCGAAAGAGGTAAATTCACATGGGGGTATGCCACGAAGGCAGTCTTTACAAAGAGACGGCACATCCGTTCCCCAGTCGCACCAATTGCGAATGCATTACAAAAATTCTCATATTAAAAAAAAATCCAGCACCCTATGTGCTGCTGCCTGTATATTTACACCACACCGAGTTTGCATTGTTCACAAGGGAGAGCATGCATAGCTATGATTACCCCCTTGGCATTGCCTCGTATGAAGCGTTACCTAGGTTCACAACAAAACTCATTGAGGGACGATAGCGCCTTGATCTTCACCATTGCCCTGACTAACAATTGAGTCCATCAATGCGCGCCGCGACTCGTCTGTCTGCACGGCGCCGCATGCAAGCAGCGCTGCAATTGAGTTCATCTTCCCTTTTTTGCTGGCAACCATGAGGGCCGTGAAGCCTTGCTTTGTCATCTGCCGCACAGAGAGAGACGCCATACACCATCAGTTCCCAACCTTCAGGCCCAATAGCTGCAAACTATTCTTGGCATAAATCACCGAAAGAGACTTAACATCACAACTGGGCCATCGTGGGAGATTTGAATCGCCCTAAGGAAGAGAAGCAAGACAGGGGAAATGTGTCCATCACAATCATTAAAAGGAGGGAGGCTCTTCCTGCGATTGTTGCTGAGCAGCAGGAAGAGCATGGGAGCAAGGAACGCCACCCGGAAAGGGGCTGGGATTGGACAGCGATTCCCATGTGAACGTGACAGCGCATGTGAAGGCTCCCGTGCAGTCCTAGAATGACTGACAGCGCATGACAGCGCATGTGAAGGCTCCTGCGCAGTCCTAGAATGACTGACAGAGCATGACAGCGCATGTGAAGGCTCCCGCGCAGTAATAGAATGACTGACAGAGCATGACAGCGCATGTGAAGGCTCCCGCGCAGTCCTAGAATGACTGACAGAGCATGCCAGCGCATGTGAAGGCTCCCGCAGTCCTAGAATGACTGACAGAGCATGACAGCGCATGACAGCGCATGAAGGCTCCCGCGCAGTCCTAGAATGACTGACAGAGCATGACAGCGCATGTGAAGGCTCCCGCGCAGTCCTAGAATGACTGACAGAGCATGCCAGCGCATGTGAAGGCTCCCGCGCAGTCCTAGAATGACGGACAGAGCATGACAGCGCATGTGAAGGCTCCCGCGCAGTCCTAGAATGACTGACAGAGCATGCCAGCTCAATCCACGTCCACGTGGTAGAGAGCCAGTTGCAGATCTGATTTCGAGGGAATATCAACGCGTCTCACACTTCTTCATCCACAGGAGGGGATGCACGTCAGGGATCATCCCCCGCGGAGCACAGTTGCGGACGGCACGCTCAACATTCATGCTGGGAATTTCCCAAAAGAAAATCACCAGCCCTATGGCAAGGCTCCGGGGACGGGTGAGGGGCGCGCCTTGTCCACACTGGCCCCTGCTTGCGCAATCGCCGCGATAGACTCTGGCTTGCCCAGCTCTGCCGCGAAAACCAACGCAGTGTACCCTTGGCGATTCTCGTAATCCGGGTTAGCCCCCACCTGCAGGCGCCCCACGGGATCTCAGAGGGAGGGCCGCCGCAACAACCAGCGGCTCGAGGCCCTTAAGAGAGCCCTGCACTTGGGTGAGGGCGCCCGGGACGCACCTGCACCAAGCGCGCCACAGCCTCGCAATTCTGTTGCTCCGCAGCAGTCATCAGGGGTGTCTTTGCATACTTGTTCTCCGCATCCAAGTTCACTGATAAGCTCTGTTTCAGGCATCGCCTCCTCGTTGCTAAGATATCTGATTTTGAAAATGCTCCTCAGAGATCGCATAGAGGGACCAATACATAGAGGGACCAATACATAGAGGGACCAATCCGGCCACACTGTACTATCCCTTGGCATCCCCCACTTCAGCTTCGCCCATGTCTGTCACACAGCACCCTGAGCCAGCTTGCGGGTGGCCCTGACGAGGCGCGCCTTCAGACCACCCGTACAGTGGGAGGCGGGCCATGAGTCCACACCTTCAGTACGGGCAGCAGATGTAGCTGGCTGGATGTTATGGTCTGCATCAATGCAGTGTTGCCGAAAGTGGTCTCCTGGGCACAATCCTCCCACCACAGGGGATGCAAAGTCAGATTTCACTCGAAGTCCCGAGCCTGAATCATCTCGCCCCTTCCCCCCTTCGAGAAAGGTTCAACGCGCGGCTCCAGCCAGCTACAGCTATCAAGCTAATGTTCTTTACACTGGGTCTTTACATATTAAGATAGATACAATTGTAAAATAGTGAGCCATGCGCTTGAATAGCAAACTTGCCCGTGTAACCCATCTCCCACTCGGATGAGCGCCTCCTCAAAGAGCCATTGGACCCCTCCAATGCCAGCAGCAACTTTCTTCTTTCATAGGGCCCCGCTACCCATTTCGCCCCTCGGAACTGCCTGACCCCTTCCTCATGACAGCACTGGTAAGCAAGCGGAGATGAGAAGAGAGGATCTGGGACGGGGGGAAGGGCGGGGGGGCACCTGGTCTAGGGATGCGTGGAGACGCTTCATCTCCCGCAGCATCTTGTCGTTACCGTCCTTGCACAGCAATGTCACCGTGGTGTGCCCATAGTTGTTCTCGTAGTCGATCTTTGCCCCGCTGTTCAGCAGCGCCTCCACCGACTCCAGCTGCACCACCCACCACACCCCCCCCCGCTCAGCACGTATCGCCATCTGTCCCCGCCCGCCCACCGTGCCATTCGTTCCGTGTGCGAGGGCGCCGCGCGGAGAAGTACGCCAGCCGTGGCTGCCTGTCTGAACTTTTTCTCAAGATGCAACGTCAGCTGAGGCCGGTCCGTGCCGGGGCTGCGCGGGAGCCGGGAGCCACCTGGGAGGCCCGGGCGGCCGCCATCAGCGCCGTCTCGCCGCTTTTGTTCTCGTAGTCCTGGGTGGCGCCGCCTTCCACCAGCCGCCCGATGGTGTCCGGTTGACCGCTCACAGCAGCTGCCATCAGTGCGGTGAGGCCGCCAGTGGTCTCACGGTCCGGCTTGGCCTGGCAGTAGTCAATGAGGCACGAGATGGAGCTAGCGCGGCCGGTGGCTGCCGCCTCGATTAAGGCGGTGCGGCCGTGCTTGTTCTCATATTCCACAGCGGCGCCCCGCTGCACGAGGGCCGACATGGACTCTGGCTCGGACTTCATCGCGGCGTGGATCAGCGGGGTGACGCCGTTCTCCAGCTCGAGGTCCACGCCCGCGCCTCGGCGCACCAGCGCTGCGATGGAGTCCACGCGCCCCACCTCCGCCGCGAACATAAGCGCCGACTTGCCCTCACGCGTCACATAGTCCACCGTGGCGCCACATGTCACGAGCGCCGCCAAAGCATCCAGCTTGCCGTGCACGGCCGAAACAATGAGGGCCGTGCGGTGCGCAGTGCTCTCGTAGTCCACCAGCGCCCCGCACTCCAGCAGCGCTGCCACTGCCGCTGCCTGGCTCGCCATCGTGGCGTGCATCAGCGGCGTCATACCATCCGATCCCTCGCGGCTCACCTTGCATCCGCACTCCACCAGAGCTGTGATGGTGGTGACATCGCCCTGCTGGGCAGCCGTGCTCAACGCCGAGTACCCACCGAGCTCGTTGTCCGCCCCGCCCCAGCCATGCTGCAGGATGGCCTTCACGGACGACAGCCGCATTTTGTGCGCCGCAAGCGTCAGCGCGCTGTGGTTTGCGGCCTCCTCCGCCCGCCGGTCCATGCGGTACTGGAAGTCGGCACCGGCGTGAATGAGCCCCTTGATCACGTCCACCTGCTGCGCCTCCGCCGCCAGGATGAGCGCCGAGGCGCTATCGCGGTTGATGTGGTTAATGTTGGCGCCGAGCTCGTGCAGCTTTTTGATGGCCTCCATGTTCCCGCTGGTCGCGGCGTGCATCACTGCAGTGCGGTGCTTGGACGTCTCGTAGTCGAGCACGGCGCCGCTCTCGTACAGGGCGTACATCGTGTGGAGCTGGTTGGCCATGGTCGCCTGGATCAGGGCGGTCATGCCCGCCTTCGTCTCGTGATCGAGGTTCGCCCCGCACTTGGCGAGGGTGGGGACGATGGCCGACAGCCCGCGGATCGCGCACAGCGTCAGCGCCGTCTGCCCGTTGCGGTTCTCGTGGTCCGCCAGCAGCCGCCGATGCAGATCCTCCTCCTCAAAGCTCAGCAGCGTCTCAACCATCTGCGCGTCGGTCGCCTCGCACGCCATCGTCAGTGCTGTATTGCCAGTCGCGTTCTCATGCGAAACCTGCCGCAGTAAACCCGCACCCACCGTGTCCCACCCACAGCCACCCCATCATCATTACCACTGTTGCTACCCTCACCAGCTTGTCATGCTGAGAAAATGCAAATGGGCTAACCTGCTGTGCGCAGCAAGCCAGCCGATTGGGCCGGCGATTGGGCAGCGATTGGGCAGCAACAAAACAACAGCGTGTCGTGATACAGCGTCACGATGCAAGGCGAAGGGCATGGTGGATGCATGTAGTCGGTACAGGACAGTCCATTCCTCAGACCCCACAGGTTGCATGACAGACAACTCAGAGTCCCTGCTTCCCCCTATCTGCTTTGTGGTACACCCGTGGCAGCTGCAAGGGGGAGTGGCAGCAATGCCATTCTTCGATACATCAGGTACATGGACGGGTGCAATGGGGGGGGCAAGTGCAGGCGGGAGAGGATTGACAGGATGGGGGGAAGGGGCGGGAGAGGCCGGCGGCTCTCACCCGGGCCCCGTGTGTCATGAGCAGCTTGGCCGTCTGGATCTGTGAGGAGGCTGCGGCGGCCATGAGGGCGGTCAGGCCGGCGGAGGTCTCGTGGTCCACCACGGCGCCGCACTTCGTGACGAGCGTGGTGAGCGCGGCGGTGCGGCCCTCGCGCGCGCAGAGCGTCAGTGCAGTATCGCCCTTCTTGTTCTCGAGGTGCACCTTGGCGCCGCGGGCCGTGAGCTCCACCAGTGCCTCCCGCTCCTCCAACGTGCACGCGTACTGCAGCGCAGTGATCCCCCCGGACGTGATAAAGTCCACCTCGACGCCCTTCTTGACGAGGGTGGCAACCGAGTCCAGGCGGCCCATTTCGACGGCCCAGATCAACGCCGTCTTCTCCTCCATGGTCTCGTAGTCCATGTTCGCGCCCACAGCGCACAGCGCGACGATGGACTGCAGGGCGCCGGTGACGCTCGCCATAATCAGGGCCGTCTTGCACTGCTTCGTCTCGAAGTCCACCACCGCGCCGAGCTCCACCAGTGAGCTGATAGCGTCCACCTCCCCGGCGATGCAGGCGTGCATCAGGGGGGTACGCCCGTCGCTCCCCGAGCGGTTCACTGCGGCTCCGCACTCCACCAGCGTGCGGATCGTGGACACAAACTGCGGGTTGGCGGCGGCGTTCAGGATGACATGCTGCAGCGCGCAGACGCCCTGCCCGTTCTCCCGGTCCACCACGGCGCCGTTTGCAACCAGGCTTCGCACCACCGTGGTGTGGCCCGCCGCCGCAGCCGCCATCAGCGCCGTCAGCTGGTTCTTCGTGGAATAGTCCACGGAGATGCGGCCCACCCCAGCCTCGAGCAGTTGGCGCGTCGCATCGAGGTTCCCCAGGGTCGCGGCGCGCACCAGCGCAGTTTGCCCGTCCGCCGTCTCGCAGTCCAGATTTGCACCACGGTCGATGAGCGCCGCGATGGCGTCGTTCTGGGCCGCCTCGACGGAGGCGATGAGCGCCGTGCGGGCATTGCTCGTCTCGTAGTCCGGCGACGCCCCGCACTCTACCAGCAGGTCGATCACCAGTGGCTTGCAGGCGGTGCAGGCCACGATCAGCGCGGTCTCCTGGAGCTGGTTCTCCAGGTCGGGCTTGGCGCCGGCGGTGACCAGGGCCTTGATAGGGAGCGTGTGGCCGGCGCGCGCCGCCTCGATCAGTGGCAGAAGCGAGGTGCTCGTCTCCTTGTTCACATCCGCGCCCTTGTCCAACATCGCCTGCACGGACTCCATGCGCCCAGTGCGGCACGCCTGCACGATCGCCGTCAGGCCCTGGGATGACTCCCAGTCGACCCCCTCCGCCCATCCCTTGAGCTCCCACACGGCCCAGTCCTGGCCCGCCTCGATCGCCACATCCATCGCGGTCTGCCCCTTGTGGTTGACGTAGCCGAGCTCCGCGCCACACTCGATCAGCGCGGCGATGGAGCGCATCTCGCCCTTCATGATGGCGAACATCAGCGGCGTGAGCCCATTCGTGTTCTCGCGGTTCGGCTTCGCGCCCTGCTCCACCAGCACTGGGATCATCTCCACCTTGCCCGCCTCCGAAGCGTGCGACAGTGCGGTGTGCCCACCGCGCGCCGTCTCGAAGTCCACCGTCGCCCCAAGAGTGGTCAGGTACATCACGGTCTCCGGGAGCTCCAGGTCCACCGCCACCATGAGCGCCGTGGACCCGAGCTTATTCTCGTAGTCCCAGGTCGCCGGGCCCGGGGAGAAGATCTCAACCAGTGCGTGGTTGCGTGACTTCACAGCCTCCGTCAGCGCGGTGCGGCCGTGGCGGGTCTCGTACGTGGCGCGCGCGCCGTGCATCAGCAGCGCCGCCACCGCCTTGGGCTTCTCATCCGAGACCGCGTGGATCAGCGCCGTGTTGCCGTGGCTCGTTTCGTGATTGGGATTCGCGCCACCTGTCACGAGGGCGAACAGAGCGTCCACCGCCTCCAACTCGGCAGCGATGATCAGCGCGGTCTTGCGCTCCTGGGTCTCGTAGTCCATGATGGCACCGCAGGCCGCCAGCTGCCCAATGGCGGAGAGGCGCGCCGACGCGCACGCCAGAGTGAGCGCGGTGTTGCAGTGCTTGTTCTCGCGGTCGAGCATCGCCCCGAGGTCAGCCAGCTCTTTGATCACCGAGGCCTGCACAGAGGATGCGGACAGGTGCCCACGAGGGACTTAGTTCCGGCAACTCTCCCATCACCAGCGCCCGCCACATGTGGACAGAGGTGCTGGTCACACTATGCGTGCCAACAGGTGACACCGGCTGCAAGGTGGACGCAGGGGATATGCGTGAGGGCGCCTCAAAACTCTTTCCATCACCCGCGCGTGCCAGATTGGGGGATATAGGCGAGAGCGCGCCGGCAACTCTCTCATCACCCGCTCTTCCCTAATTGGGGCGGCGGCGCAGGGGAGGCCGGAAGGGCCAAACAGGTTCACAATTTCCAAAATATTGAGATTTTAGCCACTTTTGCATGCAGCGCATGCGGCATCTCTGAGTGAGGAGGCATTGCAGCTGAGGCACCTGGTCAGCGAGGGCCGCGGCCGTGAGCGCCGAGCGGCCCATGAGGGTCTCGTGGTCCACGGGGATGCCCTTCTTGACGAGCAGCTTGACGAGCTCCGGCTTACCCCCGGCGGCCGCGCAAGTGAGCGCATTTTGGCCGTCCTTGTTCTCCGCGAGAATGTTCGCACCCGCATCCACCAACGTGTTCACCACGTCCAGGTGGCCTGCCTTCGAGGCGTAGATGAGCATCGTGCTGCCATCCTCCATCTCGTGGTTGGCGTCCACCCCACAGGCAAAGAGGTTCTTCATCGTGGTGTAGTCCGCTGTTGCAATGGCCTCGGAGAGTGGCGTGAGGCCGTGCTTGTTGGCATGGAACGCCGTGGCGCCATGGGACAGCAGCGCATTCATCACCTCCTTGTTACCCAGCTTGCTACTAATGGACAGCGCTGTCTCGCCTGCGCGCCGTGCCCCCTCCCCCACCGCTCCCCCATTTCCACATGTCATACCGTGCCAAGAAGCCATAGCGCATGACGACTGCTTTGCAAGAGCTTCAGGTGTCATATAATCAGGTGTCATATAATAGCTGCGGACCCACTGCGCCGCTGCCTCCGGCATGGGTCTTAAGAGGGCCACAGAAGGGTCTCGAGAGGGCCACAGAAGGGTCTCAAGAGGGCCACATAAGGGTCACACGAGGGCCACATAAGGGTCTCAAGAGGGCCACAAAAAGGGTCTCAAGAGGGTCACAGATAGGGGTCTCAAGAAGGTCATACATAGGGGTATCAAGAGGGTCACATTAGGATTTCCCGGGGCTCCAGGAGGTCTTGAGATGATCTCGGGAGCTCAAGGGACCCCAGAGGGAAGTAGGGTAAAGGGGCGCACCAGTGGAGCACTCGTAGTCGGGGCTAGCACCATGCTCCAGCAGCGCAATCACCGCGTCCACGTTGCCGGCGCGGCAAGCCGTTTGAAGCGCCGTCACGCCGAGCTTGTTCTCCTGATCGGCGGCGGCCCCGAGGCCGAGCAGCATCTTGAGCACATCTGCGCGGCCCTGCTTCGCAGCGAATATGAGCGGCGTCACACCCTCCCCGGTCTCGTGGTTCGCGGAGGCGCCGCACTCGAGCAGCTGCGTCGCGGCCTCTGCGCCCCCCTTCCTCAGGGCGTACAGCAGCGCCGTGTGCCCCTTGCGGTTCTCCCGGTCGAGCGCCGCGCCGCAGTCCACCAGCGCCGCGATAGCCGTGAGGTTCTTGCACGCCACTGCCACGATCAGCGCCGTCTCGTGGTTCTTGTTCTCGAGGTCGGGGTTGGCGCCCTTTTCCACAAGGGTAGCAATCATATCCACGCGCCCCCCAATGATGGCTGCCATCAGCGTTGTGTACCCATCTTTGCTTTGCCGGTCCACGGTGGCACCATTCCACACCAAAGCCGACACGCCTCTATGGAACCCGCCAGCGCGCCTCGTCCCCCCCCCTGGTCCCTCTCAGTCATCCGGCCCTGGCAGCTGTGCCCATCCATGCCCATGCTGCCAAGTCATCCACTGGCGGTTATTTTCTGTCATCCATCGCCAGCTTCATTGTGTCATCCGCAGCCCCCACCCCTTCGCCTATACGACCGCCAGCCTCAGAACCTATCATCCGCCCTCCTCACATCCGGTTATCTGGGGCTCCTATACCCCATCATTTATCGCCAGCCTTACTCCTTCCATTGCCGTCTTCGATTGCAGCGCTGAAGGAGAGGCCCGGGGAGGAAGGGGGGAGGGGCAAAGCACACACCTGGGTGAGGGCCGTCTTGCCGAGGAGGGTCTCGTAGTCTGGGGACTCGCCCCACTTCACGAGGTCATTGATGAAGTCCATGAGGCCGAGCTCTGCCGCCTCGATCAGCACCGTGCGGTGGTTCTTCGTCTCGTAGTCTGCAAACTGCCGCGCGCCGTTGTCATACAGCGTCACCAGCGCCTCCCGCTGGCGCAGCTTCACCGCCTCGATGGCCGCCGTCTTGCCCTCCCTCGTCTCCAACGAGATGCTCGCGCCGAGCTTCACCAGGACCTCCAGCGCCTTGGGCTTGTTCTTGTTGCACGCCCACGTCAGCGGGGTGTGCCCAGACTTGGTCTCCAGGTCCATCACCGCGCCGCAGCGCCGCAGCGCCACAATGCTCGGCAGCACCTCATCCTCTATCGCCGCCATCATCGCTGTGGAGTACATATCAGTCGCCTGGATGTCGATGATGGCGCCGGCCTTGGTGAGGGCCGCGATGGAGCTGACGTGGCCGAGGCGCGCAGCGTGGATCAGCGCCGTCTTGGAGCCCACCTCGGTCTCATAGTCGAGCTGACAGCCACAGGTCGCCAGGGCCGAGATGGTGGCCGTTTGGTTGTGATCCACGGCGCGCAGCAGCGCCGTGTAGCCCGGCTTCGTCTCGCGGTCGATCCGGGCTCCGTGCTGCAGCAGCGTGCCAATGCACTTGAGATCTCCGCGCCGTGCCGATATCATCAGCGCGGTCTCCCCCACAAAGTCCTCGTGGTCCACGGGGGTCCCGTGCTGCAGGAGCAGGATCATTGCATCGAGCTTGCTCTTGCCTGTGCAACGCCTCGCACACCACTCCCCGAGCGCCACGTCACAGCAGCTCGGAAAACCTCCACAACCTGCAGCGCCCAACAAGATCACTCCAATAAAAGGTGATATACTACGTGCGCTCCTGCAACGCACACTTTGAGTTCACGCCGCCCGTCTCCGGACCTCCCATCACACCACGCCCCCCTCTCACCATAACCCCCTCATATCCACCAACCTCCGCCGCGGCCATTGCTCAGTTCCACAGCCAAAAGGCGTCCACAAAGATAACACAGGTTCTGTGTTTCTCAGACAATATAAAGCGAAATAGGGTTCTCGTCAGCGCAATGGCTTCACGCCGCCCGTCTCCGGACCTCCCACCACACCACGCCCCCCTCTCACCATCACCCCCTCATATCCGACTGCCGCCGCGCCCATTGCTCAGTTCCACAGCCAAAAGGCGTCCACACGGATCACACAGTTTCTGTGTTTCTCGGACAATATAAAGCGAAATAGGGTTCTCGTCAGCGCAATGGCTTCACGCCGCCCGTCTCCGGACCTCACACCACAACACGCCCCCCTCTCACCATAACCCCCTCATATCCGACTGCCGCCGCGCCCATTGCTCAGTTCCACAGCCAAAAGGCGTCCACACAGATAACAAAGTTTCTGTGTTTCTCGGACAATATAAAGCGAAATAGGGTTCTCGTCAGCGCAATGGCTTCACGCCGCCCGTCTCCGGACCTCACACCACACCACGCCCCCCTCTCACCATAACCCCTCATATCCGACCGCCGCCGCGCCCATTGCTCAGTTCCACAGCCAAAAGGCGTCCACACAGATAACACAGTTTCTGTGTTTCTCGGATAATATAAAGCGAAATAGGATTCTCGTCAGCGCAATGGCTTCACGCCGCCCGTCCCCGGACCTCACACCACACCACGCCCCCCTCTCACCATAACCCCCTCATATCCACCAACCTCCGCCGCGGCCATTGCTCAGTTCCACAGCCAAAAGGCGTCCACACAGATCACACAGTTTCTGTGTTTCTCGGACAATATCAAGCGAAATAGGGTTCTCGTCAGCGCAATGGCTTCACGCCGCCCGTCTCCGGACCTCCCACCACACCACGCCCCCCTCTCACCATCACCCCCTCATATCCGACTGCCGCCGCGCCCATTGCTCAGTTCCACAGCCAAAAGGCGTCCACACGGATCACACAGTTTCTGTGTTTCTCGGACAATATAAAGCGAAATAGGGTTCTCGTCAGCGCAATGGCTTCACGCCGCCCGTCTCCGGACCTCCCACCACCACGCCCCCTCTCACCATAACCCCCTCACTTATCAATAGCCGCATCATTGCTCAGTTCCACAGCCAAAGGCGTCCACACAGATCACACAGTTTCTGTGTTTCTCGGACAATATAAAGCGAAATAGGGTTCTCGTCAGCGCAATGGCTTCACGCCGCCCGTCTCCGGACCTCACACCACACCACGCCCCCCTCTCACCATAACCCCCTCATATCCACCAACCTCCGCCGCGCCCATTGCTCAGTTCCACAGCCAAAAGGCGTCCACACAGATCACACAGTTTCTGTGTTTCTCGGACAATATAAAGCGAAATAGGGTTCTCGTCAGCGCAATGGCTTCACGCCGCCCATCTCCGGACCTCACACCACACCACGCCCGCCTCTCACCATCACCCCCTCATATCCGACCTTCGCCGCGGCCATTGCTCAGTTCCACAGCCAAAAGGCGTCCACACAGATAACACAGTTTCTGTGTTTCTCGGACAATATAAAGCGAAATAGGGTTCTCGTCAGCGCAATGGCTTCACGCCGCCCGTCTCCGGACCTCACACCACACCACGCCCCCCTCTCACCATCACCCCCTCATATCCGACCTTCGCCGCGGCCATTGCTCAGTTCCACAGCCAAAAGGCGTCCACACAGATAACACAGTTTCTGTGTTTCTCGGACAATATAAAGCGAAATAGGGTTCGCGTCAGCTGTGCTTCACGCCGCCCGTCTCCGGACCTCCCACCACCCGCCCCCTCTCACCATAACCCCCCTCATATCCGACCGCCGCATGCATTTGCTCAGTTCCACAGCCCAAAAGGCGTCCACAGATCACACAGTTTCTGTATCTCGGACAATATAAGCGAAATAGGGTTCTCGTCAGCGCAATGGCTTCCACGCCGCCCGTCTCGGACCTCACCACAACCGCCCCCTCTCACCATAACCCCCTCATATCCGACTGCCGCCGCGCCCATTGCTCAGTTCCACAGCCAAAAGGCGTCCACA
Organism: Cymbomonas tetramitiformis; assembly: GCA_001247695.2. NCBI lineage: Eukaryota > Viridiplantae > Chlorophyta > Pyramimonadophyceae > Pyramimonadales > Pyramimonadaceae > Cymbomonas > Cymbomonas tetramitiformis. The sequence goes on from LGRX02034129.1 coordinate 29,074, forward strand.
CAGATAACAAAGTTTCTGTGTTTCTCGGACAATATAAAGCGAAATAGGGTTCTCGTCAGCGCAATGGCTTCACGCCGCCCGTCTCCGGACCTCACACCACACCACGCCCCCTCTCACCATCACCCCCTCATATCCGACCGCCGCCGCGCGCCCATTGCTCAGTTCCACAGCCAAAAGGCGTCCACACAGATAACACACTTCCTGTGTTTCTCGGACAATATAAAGCAAAGTAGGGTTCTCGTCAGCGCAATAGCTTCGCTCCTCCCGTCTCCGGACCTCCCACCATGCCCCCTTCTCACCATAACCCCCTCATATCCACCAACCTCTGCCGCACCCATTGCTCAGTTCCCCATCCAAAATAAAGGTATGCTTCTGCGTTTTTGGCATATGATACGGCATATGACATGGCATGTGATAGCAGAACCGGATTCTTATCAGCAAAATGGGTGTTAACCTCCAATCACACCATGCCGCCCTCTCCATCGTATTTAGGGTTTTAGGGTTCTACAACCACTCTCGAAATGTCATGAAGTGCCTCATGGAATGCATTCAGCAGATTTAGCAGATTAGCAGATTTAGCAGAGGCTATTCATAATACAATTCGTGTACATGATATGTGACATGTGCTCTGTTTTATTGTGGCATGTCCAGCCCTCACCGACCCGGCAGTGGCTGAGGAGATGTACTGGAGGGAGCCGGGCGCAGGGAACAGCAAACAAGGTAGGCATTCCATGCGGAGCGTGCCAACTACAAGGCCTGGCGGAGATGCGAGGGGCACTCGGGGGCTGGACACGGCCCTTCACATCAAGGATGGGGGCGCACTGGTGGCGTAATGCAGGGCGATGGCGCCCCCCTTGTCCTGGCGGCGTTTGGTGGCCCCGCGCTCGAGAAGCACCGCCATGGCCTCCACCTCGCCCGCCTCCGCCGCTGCCATGAGCGCGGTGGCCCCGTCGCGATTGCCACCGTCGATTCGCGAGCCACATTCTAGCAGAGTGATAATGGCGGGCACCCGCCCCATCTTGGTGGCCAGGATGAGGGGGGTGTTCGACTTGCGAGTCTCATACTCGAGGTTCGCCCCGAAGCCAACCAGGCCTGTGATGCCCACCGTGTTACCCGCCTGGGCCGCCATCGTCAGCGCAGTTTCCCCGAAGCGGTTCTCAAAGTTCACGTCGGCGCCCTGCTGCACCAGCATCGCCGCCGTGTCTGACCTCCCCGCGAGCATCGCCATCAGGAATGCAGTCTGCCCGTCCTTATTCTCGTAATTCACCTTTGCGCCATTCGCCACCAGCGCCGAGATGCACTCCACCTGCAAGTCCCTCGAGTCCGCGCTCGCCTACCCCTTGAGCTCTGCACACTCACATCTGTGACCCCTCCATGGACAATCGGGGTGTGGGTAGCGAAACGGCCTGGGCTTGCAGTGACCGCCATGTGGCAGCGTTAGCCGGCACATCCCGCGAAGATTGAAGATGACGCGCCTTGATGGGAGAGAGTCCTGAAACTGCGGGTGATGCTAGGCCGAGGGATGTGGATGCAAGCAGACAGAGATCTGTGGCTTGGACGAAACTGAGAAAGCAAGAAGTTGCAGATCAGTTTGCATGCCAAAATGAAGCCATGAGTGTGTATAAGTATCATGCCGAAATCCTCCGAGGTCACAGAGCCGCACAACTGGAACGTGATGTTCCCCCTCCCCACAACCTCCTCATCTTCAACCCCGCCGCGGCCATTGCTCAGTTCCACAGCCAAAAGGCGTCCACACAGATCACACAGTTTCTGTGTTTCTCGGACAATATAAAGCGAAATAGGGTTCTCGTCAGCGCAATGGCTTCACGCCGCCCATCTCCAGACCTCCCATCACACCATGCCCCCTCTCACCATCACCCTCATATCCACTCAACCCTCCGCGCCATTGCTCAGTTCCACAGCTGAAAGGCGCCCACACAGATAACACTGTTTCTGTGTTTCTCGGACAATATGTAAAGCCAGGGTTCTCAGCGCAATGGCTTCACACCACCCGCCTCCGGACCTCCCACCACCACGCCCCTCACCATCACCCTCATATCCGACCCGCCGCGCCCATTGCTCAGTTCCACAGCTGTGCCATGCCCACACGGATAACACAGCTTTGTGTTCCTCGGACAATATAAAGCGAAAATAGGTTCTCGCGCGCAATGGCTTCACGCCTGTCTTCCGGGACTCCCATCACACCATACCCCTCTCCACGACCCCCTCATATTCACCTCCGCTGCGCCCATTGCTCAGTCCCACAGCCAAAGGACACAGGAGTTCTACTTTGGGAGGAGTCAGCCGGGCGCTGGGTGGATGCCGCACCTGGCCGCCCTCGCAGGCGTACATCAGCGCCGTGCGGCCGTCCATGGGCTCGTAGTCCACCTGGCAGCCGTGACGCACCAGCTTCTCCAGCACTGTGACGAGGCCCTGCGACGCTGCTTCGATCAGCGCGGTATGGTGCCCCGCAGTCTCGTAGTCTACCATGGCCCCGCGCATCACCAGAGCGTCGATAGCGGCGCCTGCCAGCTCCGCCTTCCCGGACTGTAGCGCCGCCAGCAGCGCCGTGCGGTGCGTCTTCGACTCAAAGTTGATCGTGGCGCCATGTGTCACGAGCGCGGCGATCGACTCCACCTTGCCTGCCGCCCACCCATCGGCGACGCGCGTGGACGTCAACCACCACGCCTCCGCCAGGTACGCGTGCGCCGAGGGGCGGAGGCGCAGCTGCAGAGATGCGCCACGGCAGCAGGTTGAGGAGGAATCGAGGAGGATAAAGCCCCGGGGACGCGACAGGGGGAGAGGAAGGGGGCACACCGAGGACGCGGCGTGCATGAGCGCGGTGAGCCCCGTCTTGCTCTCGTGGTCAACAGAGGCCCCGCACTCCGCCAGCGTGCTGATGGACTCCGCCTTCCCCATCTCCGCCGCCCAGATCAGAGCGGTGTACGTACGCGAGTTCTCGTAATCCGGGTCCGCCCCGCACGAGATGAGCGTCTTGATCGCGGTGACGTCGCCGGCGATGGACGCCATGATCAGAGCCGTGCGCGCCTGGCTCGTCTCCAGGTTGATGTTGGCGCCGCGCTGCACCAAGCTCAGGATGCTCTCCTCCGATCCCACCATGCTGGCATGGATCAGCGCTGTCCGCCCGTCCTTCGTTTCATAGTCCGCTGTCGCGCCGTTCACCAGCAGCGCACTCACAACCTGCCGCCGCCAAATGAACACCGCCGAGAACGCTCACCCGCCGCCCACGCTCACACTGCGAGTGGCACCAAGAGCTCGTGGGGGTCTTGCGCATCACGGCGAGCGATGCCGCACGCGCATTGCAGCGACACTGAGGCGCAATGCTTGTGCGGCACTGAGGGGTCGGCGGGGGCTGTCAGTCACTATCAGGGCGATCTCGCAGGATCACATGCACCACCAGTCAGGAGCAGCAGCGGACAGAAGCGCTCTCCAGGCATGCTGCTTTGTGCTGGCCATGCAACGCCCTGGCTGGTTCAGCGGAGATGGGATATGGGGGACATCCGGGGCAAAGGGAGCAGGCGCTCACCTCGAGCTTGGTGCCCACGCACGCCTGGATGAGGGCCGTGGCGCCGTTCTTGTTCTCGTAGTCTGCCTTCGCCCCGCGGTCCAGCAGCGCCAGCATGGCGTCGAACTTGCCGGACTCGATGGCGTACATGAGCGCGGTGGTGCCGTCCTTGTTCTCGTAGTCCGGCGTGGCCCCCCTCCGGAGGAGGGTGTTCATGGCGGACAGCTGGCCATGCATCACCGCAGTGATCAGCGCGGTCTCGCCCTTCGCGTTCTCCAGGTCCTTGGATGCCCCGCGGTCGATGAGCAGCACCAGCGGGTCCGTCTTCCCGAAGCGCGCCGCGGTCATCAGCGCCGAGTGGCCGTCCTTGTTCAGATGGTCCATGTCCGCCCCGCAGTTCAGGATGGCGGTCATGGCCGGGCTGTTGCCCACGCGCGCCGCCGTGTTCAGCGGGGTGAGCCCCTTGAACGTCTCCAGGTAGGGCAGCGCGCCCCCTTCCAGGAGCGCCACCACGACTTCCCCGTCAACGCCCTTCTCGCAGGCCAGCGTCAGCGCCGTGTGCCCGTTGCGGTTCACACGGTCCACGGCGGCGCCGCCCCGCAGCAGCTCCTTGATACACTCCGGGCTCTGCAGCGCCACCGCCTCCATCAGCGCGGTCTCTCCGCGGCGGTTCTCAAAGTCCACGCTCGCGCCCTCCTTCAGCAGCCGTCGGATGCCATCCACCTGGCACCGGCGTGTCGCCGCCAGCAGCGCGGTGTCACCCCCGGAGGTCTCGTAATCGACCGTCTCCGCGGCGGCCAAGAGGCAAGTCAGGATATGCCACCGCTCGAGCTCCACCGCGAGCATCACCGCCGTGTTCCCGAGCCGTGTCTCGTAGTCACTCACGGCACTCAGCTGCAGCAACACCTCCACCGCCGTCTGGTGGTCTGCCTGGATGGCCTCCATGATGGCCGTCTTCCCGGGGAGTGGCTCCAGGTGCACCTGCCCTCACCACACCGCCCCGTCACACCTCCGTTGCCAGCGTGACGCCCCCGGACCCGTCATCCACGTAGCCTATGGTGGAGTATCGCTGCTCACTAATGAGGGAGGGTGTTACCACAGCATGCACTGTGCCACCCCTGACGCCGCAGAGAGGCGCTTCAGCAGCCTCCGAGCTCATGGGCGGAGCGGAGCCCCGCCGCCAGCTTTCCCATACAAAGCGGAGTGCGCCGACTCAGATGGTCATCCGGGCATTTGCACTAGGGCGATGCATTCCCTGTACCTAGCTACTGCACCGCTGCTTGGCACCGGCAGCTGGTGAAAGGTGCTACAGGGATGGGAGGTGGGGCACCTCGGCACCACAGGCGGAGAGAGTGCGCAGGGCGTGGATCTGCCCATTGCGAGAGGCACACATGAGCGCGGTGAGCCCTTCAGCGTTGAGAGCATCCACCGTGGCACCCATGTCCACGAGCGCGCTGATGCTCTCCGTGCGCCCCATGCCCGCGGCGCGCATGAGGGCCGTCTCCCCGAGAGTGGTCTCGAAGTCGGCGCCGGCGCCGTTGCGCACGAGCGCGTGCACCGCCTGCGTGCGGTTGTTGATCACAGCGTGGATCAGCGCGGTGACGCCCTCACGCGACTGGCGGTCCGCCACCGCGCCGCGCTCCGTCAGCGCACGAATCACCGCCACGCGTTCATGCACGGCTGCCACCATCAGCGCTGTGAGGTTCAACGCGGGTTCCATGTCGATCTCCGCGCCGTTGTCCAGCAGCAGGTATAGCGCGTCCACCTTGCCCGCCTCTGCCGCGGTGGTCAGCGCGGTGTGGTTGTTGGCGCCCTCAAAGTTGATGGGCGCCCCGGCGTCGAGGAGATACACCTGGAGCTTGAGGTTGCCCGCGCGCGAGGCGAGCGCCAGGGGCGGCTCACCGTCAGCCGTCATCGAGGTGATGGGGGCTCCGCGCCCGAGCAAGGTGGCGACAGTGGCCACATCACCCTCCTTCGCAGCAGCGGTGAGGGCCGTCAAGCCGGGCCGCGGCTCGAAGAGCATGGAGGCACCCCGGTCAAGCAGCGCTTGGATCGCCGGCACTTTCGCGGCGCGCGCCGCCGCGATCAAAGCCGTGGTCCCCGTCGATGTCACGTACTCCACCTACCACCATGCCTCCGCCCCCTCCAATGCTCGAGGTCAGACTCAGCATACCCCAACAAAGCTGTCCAAAGGAGGAGAGAGCGCCTTCACACCAGAGCCCCTACACTGCCCACAGGATCTTGCTGGGCCCTCTCGTGGATCCCCGCAGACGCTCATATTGAAAGGCCCTTGGAAGCGGTGCGCCTAATGTGGGGCCCCGACTTTTTAATGACCGATTCCATATTTAGAGGCATTACGGGACCATTATATATCGTGTTGAAACGCCCTAAGCCAAACCACACATTCAGCCATTACTCACATGCAGACCCGGCGCTGGTCTGGGGCTGTCATCGTGGGTAGCGGTGTTACTTTGGGACGTGGCGTGCACGGTCCATGTGCACTGCCCACAGAGGATGGCGCTTTACATGTGGTGCACAGAGTTGCCACTGACTATCACGAATCGGCAGCGTTTCTCAGGCTGGTGATAATGGACTTGCACAAGCTGAGGAGCGGGGCCTGGATTGTGAGCCGCACTGCCTCCAGCCATTCTCCGGCCATAGGAAGCTAGGCGGGCGGCACACACCTGGGAGCCGTAGTCAATGAGGGTGTCCATTAGCTGCACGTTGCCTGTGGCGGAGGCCACGGTGAGGGCGTTCTGGCCCATGCGGTTCTCGTAGTCCACCTTTCCTCCGTGGTGCAGCAGGGCGCTCACCACCTCGCGCTCCCCGGCCTTGATCGCCACCATCAGCGCCGTCTGCGCGTGCTTGTTCTCGTAGTCCACGTAGGCGCACTGCTCCACCAGCGCGTGAACGCTTTCCACCTTGCCGACCATCGCCGCCTGGATCATCGCCGTGCGCCCGTCCTTCGTCTCGTAGTCCGCCTTCGCGCCGAGGTTGATCAGCGTCCGGATGGATTCCGCGCTGCCGCACTGCGCCGCCACAATCAGCGCGGTGTCGTGTGTGTGCGTCTCGTAGTTGAGGGAGGCGCCGCGCGACACCAGGCAGTTCAGCGCGTCCGGCTGGGAGTGCATCGCCGCCACCATCAGCGGGGTACGCCCGAGGGACGTCTCCAGATTGATCGCCGCGGAGTTCTCCAGCAGGAAGTCCATGCATTCCACGCGCCCGGCGCGCGCCGCATCCATCAGCGCCGTGTGCCCCGCGCGCGTCACCAGGTCCACGGTGGCACCACTTTCGGTCAGCAGCTTCCCCACGTCCAGCAGCCCTGCCTCCATCACCAGCTTCAGCGCCGTTGCACCCTGCAGCAGGCACCCCTCCCCAGAGTGCCTACCCCTTTCTCAACACAAGCGAGTCCATCTGCCACTTTCCCTAGGATGCTGCCTGCATCCTCATGGATAACCTAACCTGACACCCAGTCATAATGAGACTCAGGCACCCAACACTATTTGCATGGCATGCACCCCCCCCAATAGCGCATGACATGCATCCCGCCAATGATACGTGACATGCACCACCCTCCCATGTTACGTGACATGCACCCTCCCATG
>LGRX02034130.1:0-24444 GCA_001247695.2 Cymbomonas tetramitiformis
GCTGCCTCTAGTGTCTGCAGATGTCAGCCGGGCAGAGTTGTCATCCGCTGCCTCTAGTGTCTGCAGATGTCAGCCGGGCAGAGTTGTCATCCGCTGCCTCTAGTGTCTGCAGATGTCAGCCGGGCAGAGTTGTCATCCGCTGCCTCTAGTGTCTGCAGATGTCAGCCGGGCAGAGTTGTCATCCGCTGCCTCTAGTGTCTGCAGATGTCAGCCGGGCAGAGTTGTCATCCGCTGCCTCTAGTGTCTGCAGATGTCAGCCGGGCAGAGTTGTCATCCGCTGCCTTTAGTGTCTGCAGATGTCAGGCAGGCAGAGATGTCCTCCACTGCCTCTAGTGTCTGCAGATGTCAGCCGGGCAGAGTTGTCATCCACTGCCTCTAGTGTCTGCAGATGTCAGCCGGGCAGAGTTGTCATCCGCTGCCTCTAGTGTCTGCAGATGTCAGCCGGGCAGAGTTGTCATCCAAGAAGGTGTTCGTTGACCTCTTTTGTTGTCTGCCAACGATGATTGCAGGTATTGGTTCCGCGCCGTGATGCTGCAGCAGCTTGCGTGCAAGGCCGAGCGGGTGCATGATGGGTGGCACCAGCGCCAAGTGTCATCCCTAGACGCGAGATCCGATGATGGGGAGCCGCGCCCCTCAGAGGTACTTCTGCAGGTCCTGTCCACGGAGGCGAGGAACGAGCCAGGCCAAGAGCTGGCGGCGGAAGCAAGGGCGGGGATCTGCGACAGCGCCCTCGGCAACTACTTCGATCGCGAGGGTGATCTTGGGAAGAGCAAAGCACGGGGTGACATCGCCGACTTGCCGGGCGTGAGCAGCGGTGCTGCGGCGTCATCAGGCCGCCCGAGTGGCTCGAGTCGTCCCTCGAGCTCCTCGCAGGAGGCCGGCACAGGAGCGGCACTCCGGCCGGGGCTCCTGGAGAGGAAGGTGATTGGCGAGGAGCGGCTCAAGATCGCGGCGGCGAAGTTTCAGAAGCTGGTGCTGCACATGGAGGACGTGCAAAAGGGATGGATGGCGCTCGCCGCGGCGGCCTTCAGCCCAAGGGAGGCCTTCGGCCCAAGGGAGGACCCCGCGACCAGGGCGGGCGCGGTGTGTGAGGCAGAGCAACATCCGGGGGACGACGAACTCGAACTTGTGCAGGCGGCGACGCACACCTGGCAAGAGATGGCCTTGCGGGCGAAGTACTCGTGTGGCCGTCACGGCTGCCCATGCAAGAGGCCCATGTACTTGATGCAGCTCAAGCAGCTGCTCCTCACGCTCGGCATCCCAGGGCGCGACCAGAGGCAGCTGGAGCTGATGATGCAGGAGATGGTGCTGCGGCGGAACTGCCAGGGGAGCTCGTTGCTGAGCAAGGAGCTGCAGGGGCCGGTGTACCAACGGCTGATGAGACATGCGCGGATGGACGTGGACGCGCAGCAATGCTCATTGATGGAAGCAGTGGCGTTCGGGGACTGCTTCCGGCGGAGCCTTCTGGAGGTGGAGCCGGCGACGCTGGAGCCGCAGGTCGGAGCACTCGCGGCAATCAAGCAGGCGTTCGAGATCGTTGAGGAGATGTACACCGCCTTTGCCATGGCCGAGGCCACCATTGAGAAGACCATGCTGCTGCAGATGCCTAAGCTGCTCGGGGAGGTGGGCAGCGTTGTCTTCTCTGAGATGTTCCCGCTGCAGGTGCGCGCCTCACGCTGCTGCCTTCGCAGTGCAGTGAGTTGATAAGAAAGTCGAATCGCTGTTGAACAAAACGGAGAAGGCGGCATTCTGCGCCCGCCTCATCGAGGCTCGTGCGCAGCGGCCGCTCTAAGAGCCGCTGCACACTCTCTGTGGCTCGGATCATACTAGCAATGTGTGGTCTCCGTGCATGTGCCAGCTGTCTCGCCTGTCCCTGTGGTTTGCCCATTCTTGCACCAGCGTGTGCGCAACTCCCAAGGGGGCCATCTACCTGCAACACTGCCCGCTCTTCGGCATTCTAAGACGGACGAGATTCGCGTCTTTTCAGGGAAGTTGTTGTGCATCAAGTGACTGTTGCCAAACCTTTGGCTGATTCTTATGATGATATTCGAAGGTGTAAAGCACGTCTTCTTGACATTGAATGGCGTCATCACCCTGCAGCGTCGTCACCCCGCAGCGCCGTCACCCTGCAGCGCGCTGAGGGATGGTCGCTCTGCCGCGAGGCCTGTGACCTTTGTGCACTGGAACGCACTCGCACTGACAAGATGATATATGGAAAACACACGTGCAGACGAAAGATTTTTTTGAGGAAGGATAACGTCTATCTTTTACACAGTATACATTTTTGTAAAAGTGCCCGTCAGGCACCAGACCAGCCAATGTGTAAGAGCATATTTTGTAAAAGTGCCCGTCAGGCACCAGACCAGCCAATGTGTAAGAGCATCTTTTGTAAAAGTGCTCGTCAGGCACCAGACCAGCCAATGTGTAAGAGCATCTTTTGTAAAAGTGCCCATCAGGCACCAGACCAGCCAATGTGTAAGAGCTTCTTTTGTTTGGCTTGGTGGGCGCAGCCGCCACTCTGGCATGCCAAAGGCGAGCCAGGTTTGGGACCATATCGTTCTTTCCCCTCAGGCTCGTAAATCTAGCCTAGGGAAACCTTCGTGTACCTAGTATAGGGTAACATGTACAACCTATCATGTACATGGTTTTTCTGCAGGCAGTCCGCATTTTGGGAGGGTTCGTGCGCTCCGTCCATCCGCCCCACCGATTCCCGAACGGAATTTAGCAATTTTCCAGATATCTAAATCTCCGACATACTTAAAAACCGGGGGCACTGCGCATAAAGCCCTGCCTCGACATGCACACGCGTGTCATGATGACCGGATGCCGTTGAGCCGGCGGTGCGTGCAGGTGCTGCCGGACGAGCTGACAAAGGCAGACGTGTACATGCTGGTGTCGCTGTACGCCAATGGCCACCTCGTCATGTGCAAGCAGCGAGACTTGAACCTAAATGCCAGGATATCGGGCACGAGCAAAAAGCTCAAGCAAAAGATGAAGCTGCGTAACTCGCGGCTGCTGACGCTCGGGGATGTCGCGGCCCAGATGATCTCAGAAAGAGACCATGAGAAGAATCTGGCCGTGGAGCTCCCCGTCTCCTCCCTCAGCGATCTCCCGGATCTCGACTTCATCCGCGGCTGGGCCTATCTGTACCAACTGCTCATGGTGCTGCCGGGGTCGTGGTACATGCGGCCGTCACTAGTGCCCTTGCTGCAGGGATGGTGGCTGGAGGTGATTGTGGAGGGTCTCGAGGCGGGCGCGGAGGCCCGCATGAAGGCCGCGTTCGAGCTGACCACGCGGAAGGACACCTTGAGTGCATCTGGAGTGCGCGAGTTCCTGCAGCACCTCTGGCGGGTGCCGGATCCGCTGCCCGAGTGGATGCAGGACCACCAGGTGCATTTCCTCTTCGTGGACCTCTTCAACGCCGCGCCGTGGACCTGCCGGGCGCGCTTCATGCGCCGCCTCGACACGCCGCAGAAGGGGCTGAAGGAGCATGTCCAGTGGGCAGAGCTGCAGGTGGGCGCCCTCCCTCTGCTCTCTACGGTTAAATTTTCTTTGAGCGATGCTTCGAGCAAAAGAACTTTTTTGCCTTCTGGATGCCCCATCATCGGACGGCGCCCAGGGTATAAGACAGATCAGATGCGCCATCATTGGACGGCGTCCAGGAGTTAGCCGGATCATATGTGCCATCATCGGACGGCATCTAGGGAGTTAGACATATCGTATGTGCCAACCTCGCACGGCGTCCAGGGAATTAGCCAGATCACATGCGCCATCATCGGACGGCGTGCAGGGTGTTAGCCAGATCACATGCGCCATCATCGGACGGCGTGCAGGGTGTTAGCCAGATCACATGAGCTATCATCGGACGGCGTCCAGGGAGTTAGACATATCATATGCGCAGTCCCCCAAGTTTGACGATGGGAATTCCTACCTTTCATTCCCACAGCCAGAATGTGTGCTCGATCATGATTGGACTGCTCAACCCGCAAGTCACTGCAATCTGAATCAGTGTGCTTGGAGCGCCAGCTCCCACAATCATCTGATGACTACTACAGTCTACGTAAATACACCTATTTATAACTTCCTCCTGAAACACAATTCAGTGTGTGCTCGGCTGACTCTGACTCTAGCTGAGATTGGAATTCCGGCGGCGACGTCGCTCAAAAGTCGGCAAAGTCCTGTCTGTGAAGTGCACAAGAGCGGGACTGATGCGCCACGTGGCAAATGAGACGGAGTGCTAAGAAATGTCAATGCACCCGTCTGTGCTTCCATCGCACAGATTCCCCACTCAATCTAGAACGGGCGAAGAACTTCGAGCTAACTGACACATGGGAGTGTGCACAACAACAATCTGCATCTCATTGACCTCATGAGCGTGGCATGACGCGAGCGAGTGTCACACGCTCAGTGCATCCTCTTCAGAGGAATATTCTCGCTGCAGCATCGTTTTTATGCTTCGGCACCAGCGCGCCAGTGTAAGATGCCGGCGCTTTTTGGCGCCGGCATGCCAGGCTGTCACACTGAGCAGTCACGGGTACGCAAGGCACCGCAGAGTGCGCGAGCCTTCAGCGCCCGGGCGCAAGAAGTTTTCCTACGATGTCTCAGTGCGCGGTGCATGTGGCACCCGTCCCTGGGTGCAGGCGGCGCTGGCGGACTATTCGACCCGGCGCAGCTCCCTCCACGAGCGCACCTCCACGTGGGGCAAGCTGTGGAAGGACACGGTGATGCTGCCCGACACGTGGCTGCTACGCGTCTGGCACCGCATGATCCTCTTCATCTACATGTTCAACTACTGCTGGGTGCCGATGCGGAACTGCTTCGTTCTCTACCCGAGCAGCGGCGGCCGCCCCTTCGTCGCGGAGGACAGGGGCGACACGTGGCTGGCGGCCATGGACATCGTGGAGGTGGCTTTCGACCTTATTTTGCTGGCCGACGTCGTGCTGCACATGAACACCGCGTTCGTGAACGAGCAGTCCATTCTCGTCACTGACCGCATCACGATCCGCGCCCACTACACCTCCAATGGTTTCCTCCTGGACATCGGCTGCGTGGCCCCTCTGAACTGGCTCGCCCTCGTGCTCGGGGTGCCGCGTGTCACCTGCGGCTGGCTGCGCATGAATCGCCTCGTTGGCATCTTTAACGTCATTGCTACCGAGCGCCGTCGAATTGAGGTGGCCTAGTTCCCATCCATCTCCCCCCTTCTCCAAACCTATCGCACGCCTTCAAGTCATCCCTCCCCCCATCTAATGCACCCCCCTCTCGACCCATCTGTCCCCTCTATTGTGTTTATTTCCCTTTCTGCTACCCCTTCCCCCGTGATGCATGGACAAATGAGCCGCAGGAATGTGGTGGCTCTCGGCCTTTCGAGCTGTGGGACTGAGCGTGATGCCTGACGATGCTGTGGAGCTCCACACTATCCTCCGCCATCAGGCTTGGCACACAGAGTTTTGCGTCCTGAGCATGAGAGGAAGGGGCTGCCGTGCTGTGGGGGTTTTGTTTTTTTGGGGGGGGGGAACCGCTGTGGCGGCAGGGCCCACTGATGGATTCCAAACCTCACTTGGCGGTGCTCCTCTTCCTCACCATGCACACGGCGGGATGCGTCTGGTATTTCCTCGGGAACCTTTCTGTGGACTCGTGGTACCAGGCCACCGAGCCGGAGGAGGACTCCATGCTCTCCTTCGGCCGCCTCGAGAGCTCCTCCGTGGTGGACCGCTATCTGCTGTGCTTCTATTGGTGCTTCAACGTGATGATGACGTGGGCCATGGTGACGCCAGCGCCAGGTGCTCCACTGAAGCTCGAGGGAGCAGCGTCCCGTGGGGGGAAGGCGGACCTCTCTGTGCTATTTACTTGAAATCGCGTCCCTGAATCTGAAATACAGTTTCAACTGCCTACCCCCAATCTATGTTCTCCTCATTGGGTGACCGCCGCTGCGAGAGAAACGTGTTGACCTGTCATAGGCCGCTCAAACCGCTGCCCGCATGCTGTGCCGTTTCAAACTAACGTGTGTTGTAAAGAAAGGGAGCAGCGGTCTTACACCACCATTCCATGTCCATGATATGGTAAGGATACACTGCACCGTGGTATGAGAGCCGCCCTGCAATCCCGGTCTCTGGGGCTGCGGGGTTCGATGCAAAAGCCTATTCTGACCCGCACATCATGCGTGTGCACCTCTTACCTGGTGAACATGGTTCAAGATGACACACAAGCTGCACGGTCCGGCGCATGAGTTGCATGTGCCGCACTTCACGTTCGCGCCTCAGCTGTGTGCTTGAGGCAGGCGGCGCCCGTGGCCTGGCACCACTCCCGGTGCTGCTCTCGTAGGTGGTTCTTGAGGCGTGGTGAGCCCTCGGCCCCGCCACTGCGCAGTGACGTTCGCGGAGATGACCTTCGCGACGTTTCTATTGGTGCTGAACCCGACTCTGGTCGCATACACCACCAGCAAGGTCTCGAGCATCGTATTCGAGGGAGAGAAGTCAAAGGCGGAGGAGCAGGAGCATAAAGCGCGAATGGTGAAGCTGGTGAAGAGCAGCACCGGTTTCCCGCCGGAGCTCACCGCGGAGATCGTGCGCACTGCCACCGTGGCCAGCGAGAGCCACAGCCAAACCAGCATCCACGAGCTGTACACTCTGATGTCCTTCAACCTGCGGGTGAAGGTGGCGCGCTTCATCGGGCGCGACACGCTGAACAAGGTCCCTGTGATGCGCAGCTGCTCCCCGCAGTTCCTGGACCTCCTCGCCGTAGTCATGCGCGAGCTCACCGCGCACAAGGACGAGCTGCTCTTCGATCAGGTGTTCTCCTCGCCCTACCCTCTCACATGCACGCACCCGCCGGTGGCCCACGGAGATCAACGTCCGGCCTCTCTTCGCTGACCTTAGGAACGAGGGAGGTTGTAGAAGCTGAGGGAGGTGGGGGGAGCGTTACCACGCAGGATGCCGTCGCGGACACCATCTTCATCATCATCAAGGGCAAGGTGCAGGAGACGCAGGCGGAGCCAAAGCCGCACAGCGCCGTCAAGGGCCCGGGCAGCTCGCTCGGGGAGCTCCCGGTGCTCCTCGGGACCCGGCACACGAGCACGGCACAGGTGAAGGGCGACGCCGCCGAGCTCTTCACGGTGCAGGGCGAGGAGCTGGTGCGCCTCCTGCACGACTTCCCCAATGACGAGACGGCGCTGCACGAGGAGTGTCTGCGGTGCTTTGTTGGGGACCACGGGGCCGGGGGGACGTCCGAGGCCGGCAGCCGCCCGATGTCCGCGAGCTCCCGCGCCACCAGCGTGGAGAGCTTTGCGGACAACAGCAACTTCTCCGCCGCAATCATCCACCGCATCTCCGTCATGCTCCGACAGAACCGCCTCGCGGCCATCACCAAGCTCTGCCAGTGCGCAAAGGCCGGGAACCTCCAACACATGAAGCAGGCGAGTCCCGGCGCCCCACCGTGTGCTCGAGCCCGAGAGTCTGCAGCAGCCGCTGGCTCTGTCTCGGCGGAGGCCAATGCTCGGACAGGTGGAGCTCCGATCCAATATTTACTTTTTTTCTTGTGGCAAATCGCTTCTTTCTTGGTTTTCATTTCCGGTTTGCCACTGTTTCTGAGGGTTCGAGGGCTCTGGCGGTGTGACGCTCGAGCAGCTGCTCAAGAACTCGCCCATAGATCTGGACGACGCCGACACTAATGGCCGCACGGTGCTGGCGGTGGCAGCGTCTGAGGGGCAAGTGGAGGTGGTACAGTACTTGCTCAGTGAGGGCGCTAATGCCGGCATCAAGGACCGTTCCGGGAACACGCCGTTGAACGACGCGGTGCGAGAAGGGCACGGCAAGGTGAGCGCGCCGTCATAACCGCACCCCATTGGCTGCTGCAGGAGCTCGAGTCCCCTGCGCTAAAGGAGCGCCCCATTGGCTGCTGCAGGAGCTCGAGTCCCCTGCGCTAAAGGAGCGCCCCATTGGCTGCTGCAGGAGCTCGAGTCCCCTGCGCTAAAGGAGCGCCCCATTGGCTGCTGCAGGAGCTCGAGTCCCCTGCGCTAAAGGAGCGCCCCATTGGCTGCTGCAGGAACACAGTTTCAGCTTCGAAGCTGACAATGCCAAACTCCTTTGTTTCTTCCACACATCGACAGATAAATCTTGCTTTGTGGGAGAATGAAAGGGTTGGATGCCACCGCTCCGGGGCGTGCGCATTGTGGAGACTCCATCGGGGTTGGCTCTGAGGGCGGGCGCCTGCTGCCCCCCGCCCCCAGGTGGCACTAGAGCTGAAATCTGCGGGTTTCAAGCTGGACTATGCGGCACTAGACATGGCTGCTATGCTGTGCGAGGTGGCGTACAGCGGGAGCACGGCCAAGATGCAGCAACTGGTGCTGCACGGCGGCGACATCAATCTGGGCGACTACGACGGGCGCACCGCTCTCATGTTAGCAGCGAGCAGCGGCCGCTTGGAGATGGTGGATCTGCTTCTGAAGGCGGGCGCGGACATGGAGGCTCAGGTCCGATCCGTATTGCCTGCGCCTGAGGCCAAAGGGGGGAGGTGCAAAGATGGAGACTTGCACGCTGCTGGGATCGGAGGTTTGCACAGTATCTTAAATCGGGACAAGCGGGCACAAGTAGACCTAATGAGCCATGCAGTCGTGATGACGGCACTAAGTCTTCGCCACATCGATGCTAGCCCCCTTGATCACTTATTAAGTCGACTTGTGCTCCATTTACTGAGTTTTGTCAATTATAGACTCGAAAGCGCGAACAGTTGGGGAGGCAAGAGAATTGCGGAAGTAAACCAAGCTGGTAGGGGGAAATAGCCGCGGATGGACGAGGTTGCTCGGAGAAGACGCATTTGGCAAAGCCAAAACAGCTCCGTGCTCTCACGGATCCAAGCCGGGCAGAAGCGGATCGCTGAGGCAGGGCTGCTTGGTACCGGAGTGCAGGACCAGTTCGGCAACACTGCCTTGGACGATGCAGTGCGAGAGAAGCACCTCGAGGTGCAGAAGCGGCTGTGCCAGGCTGGGGCGCGGCTTCGATCTCGTGGCATCCAGCTGTGTGAGGCTGCAGCCGTGGGGGACCTCGAAACGTTGATCTTGCTCTGCAAGAACGGCGCGGATGCGAACGAGGGCGACTATGACAAACGTGGGTGTCACTGCGCCTCATTTCTCTCACCCAAACCCATCTCACTCATAGAACGCTCTGAGCGCGTGTGCCTGAAAGCAATTTACCCCGGCGCACGCCGAGAAGTCAATTTCATCAAAAGAAGTGCTGGGTCTACGCGCGGGGGGCCCACACGCTCACACGCAGACCCCGAAGAAGACGGCCAGGGAACATATTCTGCGGAACTCGTGTTTCTGTCTCGGATGCGCTTCTTTGAGGTGTCGATTTGTGATGTCGACGTGGCAGCCGTTGCCAGCTACTGGCGCCCCCGCACTTCCCGGGCGTGGGACCTCAGGCGCCCTTCCGCTCCCCCTTCTCGCGGGTTTTCCAGGTACCGGACTTCATCTGGCGGCAAGCAACGGGCACAGCAACTGTGTGGACTTCTTGTTGGAGAAGAAGGACATCGACATCAATGCGGTGGATAAGTTTGGTGGGACGCCGCTGGATGACGCGCTGCGTCATCAAAACTCCGCAATCGTGGTGATGCTTGCGAAGAGGGGCGGGGTCCAGGGCAGCCACTCCTCGGTGCTGGCGCGCACGCAGCGGGAAGAGGAGGCGCAGGAGCTGGCCCGCAGGAAGCGCACCGCAGCCCGCGCCGAGCAGCTGCAGGCGGAGTCCAAGGAGGAGGCAGCGCACCGAGCTCTCGGAGCCGCTCTCCATCAGCTGAAGTTGCACTGCGCTCTGGTGGAGGGGGCGCTCAAGGTGTGCCCCCATAGAGTAGGGAAAGGTGGTTGCTGAGTCAGAATGATGGAGCTCTGCGATTCGCCAAGCATGATCACCCACATTTTCACCAAGGAAATCAGCTGAGAGTCTCACTCATTCTCGTTCTGCTCTGCATCGATGCCTTTTGTGGACCATGGCGTCCCTTTCTTTTGAGGTGCCCCCGGGTTGGAGCCCCCTGCAAGGGTGAGGAGATGCCTACTTTCTAAAAGGCAAGAGTTGCACGGATATTGGAAAAGAATAATGGAGCCGGGTTTATGGTGGGGACTCATCCGAAAGAGAGTATACCATGGGAGTCGGGGGGAGAAGCTCCTAGGATGCCTCATAAAGGCGTGGGTCGAAGGCAGGTCTGCGTGTGCAGACCTTCTTTCAGTTGAAATGGCCGCCATCGGATCGTTTCTACGGATACTTTCCCCGCGATGCAAAATGCGTTGAAATCTGTCTATAGTCTGAGTGAGTATGTGGCACAGCAGCGCAGGGTCGCAGCACCTCGGTTTTCCAGGGATATAAGCTTGAGGCCTTGGTGAAACTCGCGTAGCTAGTCGATTGAGCATGTGCCTGCTGTTGGCAAAGAAGCCAGCAGCCTAAATTGCATGCCTCAGGTCATAAATCCTGGGACTCCAGTGAAAGCGCTTCTCGTAGCTGAGACGGGGGTAGAAGTGGGGCGGAGTAGCAGCGGATTCTGGGCCAGCTGGGCATCGCGCCGCTGAGCAGCGGAGAGCCTGCTGAGAGTCAAGTTTTGAACCAGCTCATCGAGTTGACTGCCAGTAATTCAATAAAGTTGAGCGAGGCGGCCCAGAATGTCCAGGATTTGTTGGAAGACTTGGTGGAGGACCTGCAAACAAGTTTTGAAATCAAAGTCCCTTCTATTTTCATGAGAGTGGACCGCAAAAAGTTCTTCGAGACAGTTCTGAAGGAAGCTCGCTCTCTCCAAAGTTTCATGGTTTCATTGATTGCGTTGTGTAATGCGCCGCCGGAAGTCCAGTGGGATCCAGTGAACCGAATGGAAGGCGAGTGTGCACTGATGTCGGCACTTCCCTGAAAAACTTCTGGAAAGATAAAAATAATGAAGTAAGCTGCCCCCTTAGAGTAGATAGGGGCATCGCTAACAACTGGTCGCTGCTCGTAATCACCTAGTACGAATTTAGGAAAGTTGAATCAGATGCTAACGTATTGTAAGAAAAATAGTGTATGTAGAAGAGAGAACAATTACCCCAAACACTGTGCTTACATTATTGATTTTAAAAGAAATAGTCAAAATTGCCAAAACCGCGGCATTTAAAAAAACACAGAAATCAAAGTATAAAGACGTTGTGGATCATGGACTGAATTTTTTACAACAGTCGAAAATAATTAAACGTTACGATTCGTCAACAAACGACGAATAACAAAGTTTCAAGAATCCTCGCGACTCGTGGACCCATCAACAAAGCGAATCATGCATTTATTTGTGTGTAAGCGAGCAAGCTGGTTCCAAAGCTCAGATCAAGATTTGAAAACAATAATAAAACATGCTCGCATATTAGTATATAGCGAAGCCCTTGATGACTTGATACGATAATAACATTTCCGGAGAGTATTAGAAATTCGGCATGACTCGTTCAGTGTGCGGTGTACGTTTGCCCAGCAAAACTGGGATTTTTTTTGGTATTATCTATGAATACGAATGAGAATAATGTAATGAGGCCGAAAATGAAAATGCATATACTCGACCATCATCATCACCATCACTTTATTGTTGCACATCCCCATTTAACACCAATTTCGCATAAACACATATGTATCTTCCACATATATATAACGCAGAGAAAGGGGTAAGCTTCTTGATACACGATCTATGTAAAATCGTTGAAACTATTACACAATACGTACGGTATAATACACAGACTGCTCGACACTGCTTCCACCTTCAGTTTACTTACACATTATTTTTACAATTGTTGAACTTATATTTCTAGTATACGTACCTGCTACAGCGTGTCTACACAATTTTCTGATGCCAGACATCTTGCCACAGGGCACACAATTCACGTTGGCGATCTGCCGCACACAACCAAACTTCGCATGAGTCAGAAACGTATCCACACAATAATAACATGCTGAAGTCAAAATAAACTAAAGCGCATGGGGTTGCATTATAGGATGCACACACTGCCGCTAAGTCTCCAAACCAAATTTCAGCGTTTGGCGGGGCTAATCGTCTGCGCATCAAACATACGGTAGCAACTCAGATCATCGTCACAAAAGAAGCACCGAAAAGAAGCCAAACGAACAGCGGCATAGTTTTTCAAAACCGGGGGTGACCCGTCGAGGAGATTTCCCCGATCATTCTGCCGCGCCTTAACAAGAAGGGTTCATTTCAGTATGAGCGTAGGCAAATGTCAAAAGAATTGCAATGTGAGCGTAGGCAAAATACTTAATAGCAGTTTGAGCGTCGGCAAATGATTGTATTGCTAGTCTGCGTGTATGCAAATGATTTTAATGGCGGTATGAGCGTAGGCAAATGATTTTAATGGCAGCAAATCATTTGCCTACGCGCAGACTAGCAATAAAATCATTTGCCTACTCTCAAACTGCTATTAAGTATTAACTAATTTGCCTACGCTCATACTGCGACATTTGACATTTGCCTACACTCGTACTGAAATGAATCCTAAGAAGAAATACATCACACCCGATGTCAGGTACGCAAGGTGCTTTTAAATGGGATAGCCAGGGTGCGCGTGTGGCTGTTTTTACTATTTTGAATTTTCCTGGGCAGTTCCGACATGTGCCCAAAACGGTCGAAAAGTGGTGCATAATTTTAAATGTATCCACATCAGGAATCCTATAGAATTATTTTTTTTCGCAAATGGCAATTAGGCGGATGATAAGATGACGGTTCAACGCGACACTGGGTCCGTTGTGGGACACATGTGTATACCCGAAGATACCCGAACTCAGAACTCAGTTTCGAACCGATAGTGTCCAACTCAGAAACACGTGTGCATTACCGGTCTGTAATTCTAACACCGTAGTGAATCAGACACTGCTACTCCGAAGCGGAACAGAACTGTCAATGCTTTGTTTTATAACAACATGAAACCATCCATACGCGGTGAAACCCTGTACAATTCAACCGCCACACGGCCGTACGGGGCACCCACCGATGTACCAACGACATTCTGGTCACTCCTGTTTTTTTTGTGCCACTTCACAAGCATATTCCAATCTACAACTCAAAACACTCCGATATGTTAATATGTTCCGAAAGGAATACAGGCAAAAACTACATACGCGGTGAAACCCTGTACAATTCAACCGCCATACGGCCGTACGGGGCACCCACCGATGAACCAACGACATTCTGGTCACTCCTGTTCCTCTTTTTTTGTGTCATTTCACAAGCATGTATAATCTATAATTCAAAACACTCCGATCTTTTGATATGTTTCCGTAAGGAACACGGGCAAATACTCCATACTACGCGGTGAAACTTTATACAATTCAACCGCCACACGGCCGTATGGGGCACCCACCGATGAACCAACAACATTCTGGGCACTCCTGTTCCTTTTTTGTGTAATTTCTAACCAAACTAAAGCCAAACAAAATTTTATTGAAAATTTTGGGGGTGGCGACATCTTCCAATTTAAACCAACCGTCGCTGTGACGCCAGCGTCGCAGCCGCAGCTTCAATTGCGAGAGCGGCAGTCACAGGGGCACGAGGCGGAGCCCCCATTGCATCCCGTTTTTGTAGTCTGCCGTTATGCTGGCAGCGACGGCAGTGACTGCAGTCTGTTTTTATTGTCCTATATTGTAGCGTTGATGGGGTCAAGTCCGAAGAGCACTCTGCTTCTTCGGCTTCGGTTCAAACCCGAAACCCCCGACTAACCGGTTTGTGCTGTTGGGACACGGAATAAGGTGCAAACCAGACCCGGGTTGATAGCGAAGCGCGCCATTCTCAGGGTTGCACGTACCACCGTCTATGCAGCCCTGGGTCTGTAGCACAGCAGAGACATCAAGGAGTCGCAGTTCACACGCGGTAAGGCTTTGGGCACTGCTTGGGCTCCACTATTGCATGGCACCGCGGCAAGCAGGCAAGCTGAGTATACTGTTCGACCCCTATTCGATTATGGTTCGGACGGTATCCCACCGCTCAGTGACTGCCTATTCGAGAAATCGTTACTCTTCGTCAAGTGCCTCTGATAATGAGAATGCCTGGCACCCAGTGCCTTAACTTTGAGGGGGTAGTCCAGGGAGCTAGGCTCTCTCGGCTTCGGTTCAATTCCGAATCCTCTGGTACACGAGAATCGTGTAGCACTCATTCCAGCATTCTGTGCGTGGCACGGAATGCTCCTGATGGGCTTTATTGAATATTCAGATATGTTTCCTGTATCTTTTTGTTGCACACTTCAAAGCATATTTACTTTGTAGTGCCACGATGTTGTATACGCGCACAGCCCTTATTGCGCACTAAACCCGCCCGTGAGCACAGCACAGTGAAGTAGTAAATTTGAGTGGATATTTTTACCACGTTTCCAGCATACAGTGTATATATCCTATCATTTTTGTGCTTAAATCTAATAGTATATACCATACCGCGGGCATATGATAATGATCGTGTTTCAAATTTGGACACCATTTAAGCACAAACGCGAAAGGAAGCTATATATTCCCCACGTTAGAGGGACATTTCAAACCGCGACGATTTGATGTTGGCAATATGAATTTGACGATACGGACGCCAAAAATCGATACCCCGACATCGAAATATGTGAAATGTAGTGTATTAAAGTATCAATGCCATTGTCAAATGCCAAAATAATAACCCAAACCCTGAAATGTGGATCCACAGACTGTCCGGTGCGATGTGTAAAGGCATGTAAACCCTTGGTGTATTATCAACCATCAATGCCGTACTTCATATTATCATCGACGGTGAATTTTCGTGTTAACACGGATGAATACGCAAGCACAAAGCACTTCATAAATAGTGCCGATGGTGCGATGGAATACTCCTTATTTGGCATGATCGTTTATTATCTCATTAAGGAATCGATGGTTTTAAAAAATCTTTTTTTCGGAGCGGCGCCTCGCGGCAGGCGGGTTTGGCTCGCTGCGCTTGCGCTTCGCTCACACCTGCCGCCGGCTTTGTCAACTATTACAACGAGGACGACCGCTCAAGTGCTACGTTGGGACAACACAAAGTTGTCTGTGAGATTTGACACAATTGACGGTCAAATGCCATTTCAAATGGACGCATGTAGAAGAACCTACATATGCGTGTCAACATTACCTCGGTAACAAAGTCTAATGCAACACCTGCATGCCAAATCCATAATGCATGAAGTATACCAACAACACAAATTGATTAGATGGAGCATATGCTAAGCATCCAATAGGTGCATCATATTGCACATAATTTCACGCATGACAAAAACAAGGAACAGGCATCTAAACAACGGCCTGCTATCCGTTTAATGTGGACTGGGTCTGCATAATGTCTGCATGATGGACATGCTTGGTACGTCGCTTCGTTCCGAGGTCATCGATATGCTAGTGAGCCACTTGCAGATAGAGTGGCATCCAAGGACGAAACCAGCAACAAATGTCGAATGCAGCTTTCATATCATAACTTGACTCAC
Organism: Cymbomonas tetramitiformis; assembly: GCA_001247695.2. Classification (NCBI taxonomy): domain Eukaryota; kingdom Viridiplantae; phylum Chlorophyta; class Pyramimonadophyceae; order Pyramimonadales; family Pyramimonadaceae; genus Cymbomonas; species Cymbomonas tetramitiformis. Next base: position 15,467 of record LGRX02034130.1, read on the forward strand.
TTGCTTTCTAATTCGTGCCCAATCTTATGCTGCCAAAGAGAGTCGAGCAAAACATCGAACCTGTGCAAGTAAATTGAAAATTCAGTTATCCGCAGATGTATTGATCACTGCAGCTAGGCCACAGAAAACCAACTACCGACTTATATTTCCTGTTGTAACCTGATTGATGTGCATTGTTCTATGCTGCAACCAGCCATCCTTGTGTGCTCTAAGCATCGGAACAGTATTCTTGACTGAACACAGCCTCATCCCAACCTAGATGTCCTCACCGAGTGCGCCCCCCCATCGCAATCCAGGGTGCCCATGGCTACTTCCTGACGGAGCCTTCGCCGACCCAGGACCATGCGACCATGTGTCAGCTGCTGTGACATCAGACACCCCATGAATGAGCATTTGCCCCCCTCATCAGACGGTCCGGTGACCGAGCATTGGTCGTACCGGAGCCTTGGCGGCCATGTGAACGAGCCTTGGCGGCCACACAGCACACTCGGAAATGGAGGTGATGCAGGGCCATGGCATGCTGCAGCGACATAACGGACGTGTGGCCCAAGTGCAGGGGCAGCCTTCGGCAAGCAGGCAGGCACCTTGGCAGAGACCAAAAAGTGGGGTTTTTTGTGAGGAGCGCACCCACGGGCAGTCCTGGGCGCAGCGCTGCTTGCAGCTTGAGGCGCCACTCTACTCCGCGCCCGGACGTGACGGTCGCCGGGGGGCTTGGTGGGGTGGGTGGGGTGGGTGGTTCAGGGGTTTTTGTTCCAGGCAATGAAAGTAACGTTTTCCTGGACAACTTTAGCTGGCCTCGGTTGTTTATCTGATGCCCAGCCCCTCCCCTCCTCTTAAACCACTCCCAGGCGTGCCAGGCGCCAGGCTTCCAAGGTGGTCGTCCCCCGCACCCTTACATCCATGCACCTAGATGCAAATCAGCACATTCAGCACCTAGGGATCCCAGGTGGTCATCCCCCTCACGCCTAATCTGTACACCCCGATTCTGAAGCCACCGACGGGAGCCCCCGTCTCCCTACCTCACAACCTTGTACAGCACAATTGCCATTTTACCACTCCATCCGGTCTACACGAAGCTCTCCGACGAGCCATGAGAGATGTTCGATTCGACTTCCAAAGAGCCGCTCCATCAGCACGGGTCAGTCGGCAATGGCAGCGGGAGGTCGGGCTGCTCACCTCTATCAGCTGGACATCCATGATATCCCCTGAGAGCTCACGGCGCCGCCCCCCAGCCCGAACCCGCAGCATTGCACACTCTCAGGCTCCGGGCTGAATTGAGGCCTTGGGTCACTGCCGCTGAGCTGGCCGAGCACCCACCAAGGTGCGCGGTCGCCACTGTGGCGGGAAGCTCACAGACGCGGCGCAGGGGAACCCGCTCCGCGGAAGAGGGCGCTGTCTCGTTTCCGTGACGTGGTAGCACATGAGTGGTGAAAACAATGCGATAGCGTGGCGTGGCGGTCAAATATCGGGGAGGGACCTGGAGACACGTGCTCGGACACGATTTCAATCCGCTCGTGGGCTAACTCACTGACGTGCACGAGTCCGTCTTTTCCTGCAGCAGAGGGACAAGGCAGCTATCAGGACCATGCGCCGCACCACAACCTCCCCTCTGATTCCGCACTCTCCACTCAGCGGCACCGCTTGGAAGATAGGTCGTGTGGTCCCTCCGCAAGTACACGGAGCGGCAGGGCGTTTAGAGGCACGATCACCCCCTCCGCGCTCTCGGAAACTAGGCAAATCTTCCCCCCTCCCTCCTAGGATACCGATCGTGCTCTGTCAACCTGGGAAATATTTCTCCCTGAGCAGCGTGGTGGGCCTCTCACAGAGCGTCCTGCAGAGCCGCGTGTGACGCCCTCGGGCAGATTGCTGCAGAGGCGCCCCAGCTCCCCAGAGCCAAGGGTGGGGAGGACCCCGCATGCAAGCGACAAGTGGCGCTGCCAAAAGCATTCACAGAGAGCTGCAGCAGCCGGGTGGCGCCACGGGTCCAGCCAATCAGAAGAGCTCGCAAGCCTGTGCTCACCGGGCAGAATTTCCACGAAGCATCCAAACTCCACCACGTTCTTCACCCTGAAATATGCTGTCCACTCAGCACTTCGTGACGTACCTCAAGAGGCGGGCAGGTGGCCGGGGCTTAGGAGATCAGTCCCTCGCACACGGATGGCACACACGTCGAGTCACACCCTGGCAACTTTGTGGCCTGAAATACATCCGAGGTTGAGGCCAGCACTTCGTCGTGGCGCATGACGTGGCACCATTCACCCAGCTCTTGGGCCGCGCGCCGCCATCAGCGGGGCAAGACAACCACTCGAGACACTTTGCACTTTTGACGCATCATTTGAAAAAGATTCCCACAAGGTCAGAAACGCAGTGCGCCCGGCAGGGGAGTGGCAGGGGACGCCATACACGCAATTTTTGTACACTTTGCCTTTCACAGGTTCCTGGCGCCGCTCCCCGCCCACCCAGACGCGTCAGGGCCAGGCAGCAGAGAAGGCACAGGCGATGGGCAGGCCCCTTGCGGGCCCCCACGCACGCAATGCCACGTCATCAAAGAGAGCATGTGAGGGTCGGTATTGTCGGGGAGCAGACCTCTGTCACGGCCTCGATGTGGGCCTGGGCTGCCTCCGTCTCGCGGGGTCCTGACTCCACTCGAAGCCCGACATGCACACCCTCTCAGCCAGGGGTGCACAAGATGGGCATCATGAAAAGCCAGCCCTTGACTCGCTGCTCGAGACCGGCGGCATGCACGCCACGTGGCGACGCTCCAAGGCAGCCACACGCCGGCAAGCACCCGGGCGTACCAGCCGCAGCACCCCAGGGTGCACCCCAGCGCTCCCGGCCCTGGCGCGCCTGCCAGGAGGGCTCAGAAGGGCGCGCCTGCCAGGAGGGCTCAGAAGGGCGCGCCTGCCAGGAGGGCTCAGCCCTGGCGCGCCTGCCAGGAGGGCTCAGCCCTGGCGCGCCTGCCAGGAGGGCTCAGAAGGGGACAAGCCTCGGCCGCCGGAGCGGCGCAGCGAAAGGACGCCGGGCGCTGCCAGGTGGCACCTACCAGGGCCCACGATGGTCACTTCTCCCTCATTGGTGATGTCGATGCTGGTCACCCCCGTAGACTCCACCAGAGCCTGCACACTTCCCCTCCAGCTCCCGGGTCAGACTGGAGCGCTCGGGGGCACCGTGCCACAGGCTGACCACACGCGTGGCCGCTCCCCTGCCCATGGCAGATCCGCATGCTGGATGGAAGGAGCCTCTGCCTTCATTCGTGACGTGCCAGGTGTCGACCCAGAGAAGAGGCTGGTCGACGGCGGATCACTTAGTGCGCACTGTGAGCCGCGGCGAGGTGCGAGCGCCCCTGTCCCCTGCGGCCACAAACTCGTGCCAGGAGAGCTTCGGGCGACCGTGGATGACGAGTTCACGTGGATGACGAGTTCACGTGGATGACGAGTTCGCGCGGATGACGAGTTCACGCGGATGACGAGTTCACGCGGATGACGAGTTCACGTGGATGACGAGTTCACGTGGATGACGAGTTCACGCGGATGACGAGTTCACGTGGATGACGCAGTTCACGCTGATGACGAACCCACGTGGATGACGAGTTCACGTGGATGACGAGTTCACGTGGATGACGAGTTCACGTGGATGACAAGTTCACGTGGATGACGAGTTCACCTGGATGACGAGTTCACGCGGGTGACGAGTTCACGCGAGTGACGGGCGCGCGCCTCTATCGGGAAGTGATTGAGAGATGCGGCGATGACGCTGGAGGTAGGGGGTGTCTCCTCGAAAGGGGACATGGGGATGCGAGGTGACAGAGGTGCAGCTCGGGGGGCCAGATTGAATCACCTTGATGTTTTTCCCGCCCGCTCCGATGAGCTCCCGCACGTACTTGGCATTCACGGAGAGCTTCTCTATGCGAGGAGAGTACAGGCCAAGCCCGGTGCGGGGTTCGGGGTCGCACTTTGCCATCTCCTGGAGGATGTGCCGACGGCCCTCTCCTGCCGCCGCCAAGGCCTTACGCATCGTCTTCAATGTGATGCCTTCCACCTGCTCTCCCCCACCCGCCCCCCTCCCTCGTCCCGATTTCAACGCCCCAGTTCCCTCCAGGCTCCCCACAAGAGACTAGAGGGGGTGCAGATAGCGCTCGGGAGGTGTCTGGACTCACCGCAGGTATGGCTGATGCCAACAAGGCACCGGCCCACGACGCCGCCCGAAAGGAGGGAGCGAAGCGCACATCGCTGTTGCGTGGGCAGGGAGACTCCCGTTACTTCAGACTCGAAACTTGAAACCCCGAGAAGGAGGACGACAGCCAGCCATCACTGGAGGATCACAGCCAGCCATCACTGGAGGATGGCAGCCAGCCATCACTGGAGGATGGCAGCCAGCCATCACTGGAGGATGGCAGCAGAGGGCCCCTGCGGGGCGCCGGACGGGGTCTCGCCTTGATGTCCATTTGGAAGGCGGTGATGCCCTCCGCATCGCCGGCCACTTTGAAGTCCATGTCCCCCAAAGCATCTTCGCTCCCCAGGATGTCCGTCAGCACCACGTCTTTCACCTCTCCTCCCGCCTCCTCCAGAATCAGCCCCATGGCGACTCCAGCCACAGGTCGCTTGATTGGCACCCCAGCGTCCATCAGCGCGATGCACCCGGCGCACACCGACGCCATGCTGGACGACCCGTTGCTCTCGGTGATGGTGCTCTCCACGCGGATGACATACGGGAACTCGGACTCATCCGGAATAATGGGTACGAGGGCGCGCTCGGCCAGTTGACCGTGCCCAATCTCCCGCCTTCCAGCTCCCCCCATGCGCCCGGTCTCCCCCACAGAAGAAGGGGGGAAGAAGTACTGAAGGTAAAACCTCTTCTGATTCTGCCGTGTGGAACACCTCCCGAGATTACTCAAGGCCAGCGCCCAGGCCCGAGCTTGCGCATGGCATCGTCCAAGGCGTTAGGATATAAACACAGGTGCGAGCATGGGTGCTCCAAAGTGTGATGCACATCGCACACGAAATCAGGGAGCAGCAGACAGGATGCATGTGCCCCCCCTTGCAGCACCGCCCAAGCCTCTGCACCTGGCCACCGGGGCCCCAGGGTGCGCCACCGTGGCATCCCCCCCCTGGGAAAGCACCACAAGAGCTTCAGGCGGACTTGCGGCACACCAGGGTGGCCGCAGGCAAGGAAGAGCGCGGCATAGCCCAAGAGGATGCTGGAGGGCTTGGGGGAGGGGGTCCAGTGAGGGGAGGGCTTGGGGGGAGGGGGTCCAGTGAGGGAGGGGCTTGGGGGAGGGGGTCCAGTGAGGGAGGGGGGCAGTAGTGGGCGGTACATCTCCGCGCAGATCCTCCTGGTTCATCGCCGCGCGGGAGCCCCCGAGCGTGCAGGTGGAGATGCTCTGCGTCTCCCCGCGGGTGAAGAGCGAGCTGCCGTGCACGCGTGGCAGCAGCCCGGCACTGGAGCTGCGCAGTTCAAGAAGCCCCTCCTCCCGCCTCCCCGCCGCTCTCCGGAATTTCTCCCATGGGCGGCGCTGCCAATGCCCTCTTTCAACCGAGCAACAGCATCGGATCAATGAGGCCTCTCAACAACGCTCTCAACAGCCGCGGTGAACCGCGCGGGGATGCGGGCGGTGATTCACGGGAGAGCGGGCCCGATGCAGCTTCCATCATGCACAGAGGAACCGGAGGAGCGTGTGAGCCTGCAGAGGGAAGGAGTCCCCCACGAGACACTCTGGGAGCTCACGAGATCGGACGAACATCGCCGACGCCTCGACCGTCAGATCGGATCCCGTCCTCCACCACCAGCCGCCTGCCACAGATGAAACCCTCTGAGTTGCATCAACTGATGCACTACCTCTCAACTGCCAACCCGGGGCGATGGATCGCCCTTTGGGCATTCCCAGGCACCGGGCCCATCAAGGCAGAGGGCCTGGCGGCAGGGTTGCATGCCTGGTACCGCGCAAGTAGACCCCTTGAGTAGGACCCTCTAGGCGCCGTTAGACCTAGGGCACCTCAAGTAGGGACCTCTAGGCACCAAGTAGGACCCCTAGGGCACCTCTCAAGTAGGACCCTCTGGGCACCCTCAGGACCCTAGGTACCTCGCAGAATTCCTAGGGTACCTGGGCAGGGACCCCAGGCACCCCTCAAGTAGGACCCCCTAGGGCACCTCTCAAGTAGGACCCTCTAGGGCGCACCGCAGCGCACTTCCATCTACAGTTGGCGGCTGCAGTATTGCGCAGGACGGAGGAGACAGCCGGCGGGCCTCGTCAGATGGTGCGCCCCCGCGTGGCATTGTAAGTGCGGCAGGCTCCAGTGCGGCGCGGCTGCTTGCGGGCCGTGGCAGGTGACGCCCTGCCTGGCGGGTAAGCTGCAGGAGATACGGCGGCAGTACGGTGCGACATCAGCGGCGAGGTAGGCGAGGAGGCGCACCTCAAGGTCTTGCTCGCGGCGCGCTTGAAGGCCGAGGAAATCGCTGCCTCGCTGAAGCCACCCTGAGGGACACCCGTGCACCTCTCCGACAGGGCCTCAGATCGCTGCCTCGCTGAAGCCACCTGAGGGACCCCCGTGCACCTCTCCGACAGGGCCTCAGCGCAGGGTGTCGCCCCTGTGCGCCGCCGGACCCGGTCTCCTGAGGCCCCCCCTTGTAGCTGCGGTGCATCTCGTATCCTGGCCTGGGGGAAGCCCTGAGGGCGCTGTCCCTGGGGGAATCTGCACAGCGCTGCCACGTGGAGCAGTGGAGCAAGGTGGCGGACCCTCAACTCCCTGTCTGCTGAAGCATACAAAGACTGAGCCCAGTTCTGTATGCGCTAGCCTGTCGGCCAGGTACAAGATTGTGGCGGAGAGTGACAGTGAGATATGACCTGCGCATCCACATCAGCCAATGCGTCACTGTCATCATCCAGGGACACCCGCTCGTCCTCCACGGTCTCATCCGCGGAGTGAATGACTGTACCACACGCACGCCCTCTCCCCCACTCCTTGCCATCGTCTTTGAGGCAGCTCCAGTCTCACCCCAGGAATATCAAGCACGCGCTCTACCTAGCCCTCCGCACACATCTGCTGTGACCATGCTCTCCCCCTGCCATTTGTGCACGTAATTAAGTATTGTTGGCCCTCCGCACACACTAAGCGTGACCATGCTCTCCCCTGCCATTTGGCATCGTAATTAAGTATTATTGGCCCTCCGCACACGTCTGCTGTGACCATGCTCTCCCCCTGCCATTTCTGTGCACGTAATTGGGCATATTGGCCTCCTCCGCACGTCTGCTGTGACCATGCTCTCCCCTGCCATTTGTGCACGTAATTAAGTATTATTGGCCTCCCGCACACGCCTGCTGTGACCATGCTCTCCCCTGCCATTTGTGCACGTAATTAAGTATTATTGCCCTCCACACATCTGCTGCACCATGCTCTCCCCCTGCCATTTGTGCACGTAATTAAGTATTATTGGCCCCGCACACATCTGCTGTGACCATGCTCTCCCCTGCCATTTGTGTACGTAATAAGTATTATTGGCCTCCGCACACATCTGCTGTGACCATGCTCTCCCCCTGCCATTTGTGCACGTATCATATTATTGGCCCTCCGGCACAATATCTGCTGTGACCATGTTTCCCCTGCCATTTCATGCTAATGCATTGGGTATTATTGGCCCTCCGCACACATCTGCTGTGACCATGCTCTCCCCCTGCCATTTGTGCACGTAATTAAGTATTGTTGCCCGGCAGGGACGACGCTCCGGCTCGGGGGACCTGTGAGGGGTCGTCCAGACGGTGCCTAGTGGGTCGGAGGCACTGCTCTCTCGTCGGTGTCATGTCGTGAACTCGGGGCGAGTAACTCCCGACAGGGAGCGTTCTCGGAGGAGCATCTTTGGGAGGAGCATCTTTGTGAGGAGCATCTTTCTTTGGGAGGAGCATCTTTGGGAGGAGCATCTTTGGGAGGAGCATCATCGGGGGAGCGCACATCCGAGCTCGTCCTTCACCTTGGACTTCAGCCCTTTCATGACTTCGTCCCGCGCCTGGCCCCCAACAGCCCACCCCGCACCCGTAAGCACGTTGCTGCGCCTGCATGCTGCGACACCGCAACCCCTCTCCCGCATACAGGCAGTGCAAGGCACGCCCACTGCAATCAGTCCAACCACCATCCGGAAGGAGTAGCCGGCATGCAGCAAAAGGGCAGTCAAGCAGCGGCGCATACGCACACAGATATACACCAGGGCGCTGTGCATTCGGCGGTGAGTGGGGATCACAGCTGGGGGCAGAGGCGGCACCTGCTTGGTGCGGATCTGCAGCATGTTTTCCATCTCCGCCTCAGACATCACCTCCGCAAACGCGGCATCAATACCCTGTGCCATATCAGCGCCATGCTAGCATGATGTCAATGATAACGCTGCCGGCTGCGAGTCGCACCCATGTGCGGTGCAGCGGCCAGGGGAGCTGCTCACCGCCGCCTCCTCGCAAGGGCCCGAGTGACCCACAGGAACACCGGCGCAGCACGAGGCAAAATAGCACTTTGGAACTGCTCAAAAGCCCGGAGGTGAGCACCCTGCTGATGACGACAGGCAGGCACCGGGAAGACAGCCATAGGCGGCTCTCGTGGGGTGCGCGAGGCTCAGGGGTATACTCTGACTCCTGTGGGGCCGATCCGGAGAAATTGAGCGAGGGCTGGCGGAAAAAGAAGGTGAGAGGATGCAAAGGGGGGAGGCAAGGGGCACCTCCGGTGGCGTCTGAAGGGAATCTAGCGTCTTAGGTTTCCCCACAGCCTCAGCCCATGCTGCCAGCTGAGAGCAGATCTCAGCAACCGCCTGCCCCGGCCGGCACACCCTGCAGTAAGCAATATGAGGCGGGGAGGGTAAGGGGGGCAAGGAGAGGCGCAGTAGATATATGAGGTAGGCAGGGTGGGAGGGGCAGGAAAGGCGAAGTAGATATATGTGGCAGGGAGGGTGGGGGAGGGACAAGAATCAGAGGAGTCGCCGGGGATTTGAGGGGCTGCCGTACC
>LGRX02034130.1:25391-50754 GCA_001247695.2 Cymbomonas tetramitiformis
TACAAGGCGGGAGGCGCTAAGGAGTTGAGATGGACCAGGGCCGCCTGGCACTTGAGGCAGGAAGGGCAGCAAAAGACAAGGCCGCTGCGGCGAGGGGAAGGCTGCCAGGCGCGCAGCAGGGCGATCTTCGAGGCGCCGCTTGCATACCTCGTGGCCTTTATCCACCGCCAACAACATCTCTTCATCGGACAAAAAGTCTCCGTATCCCTTCAACCAGCCCCCCTCACCCCTACATGCCCAGTCAGCGCACGAAAGATAGCCGGGAGCAGCCTGGAGCTGGTGCCCCAGGAGTGGCGGGGAGGAAGGGCGCATCTGATCCGGCAGGAGGGAAATCGAGCGTGCGCGGCAGGGGTCACCTCGATCATCAAAATGCCATCCTCGGTGCCCGCGATGATCAAATCCAATTTACTGCGAGCCCCACAACCTCACGTCTGCTGACCGAAGCGAGCCCCGCAACCTCACGACAGCTGACCGAAGAAAGCCCCACAACCTCACGCCTGCTGACCAAGCGGCAGGGCACAGTCTCGACCAGAGCGAGGGAGTTGCCCCACAACCTCACCTGAACTGACCGCTAGCCCAGCGTGCAGGGCACCAGTTCGACCAGAGCGAGGGAGGCTGCCCCACACCTCACGCCTCACGTCTGCTGACCGAAGAAAGCACAACCTCACGTCTGCTGATCGCGAGCCAGCGTGCAGGGCACCAGTTCGACCAGAGCGAGGGAGGCTGCCCCACAACCTCACGTCTGCTGACCGGCGAGCCCCACAACCTCACGTCTGCTGACCGAAGAAAGCCCCACAACCTCACGCCTGCTGACCGAAGCGAGCCCAGCGTGCAGGGCACCAGTTCGACCAGAGCGAGGGAGGCTGCCCCACAACCTCACGTCTGCTGACCGAAGCGAGCCCAGCCTGCAGGGCACCAGTTCGACCAGAGCGAGGGAGGCTGCCACACATCCGCGTGCCGGCTGCTGCGATTCGAGCGACATGTTAAACCCCAGACACCATCTAGAGTGGTGGTGACCCCTGCCGGTTACCCAGCCCGCGAGGACGGAAAACGAAGGCGCCAGAAATCACCAGCCCGCACAGGCCTGACCTCAAAGCCCCTTGCACACTCCACACCCGCACCCCTCATATTGCCACCTCGTGCACGCCTTGGCAGGGCCCCTCACTTGCCTCACATCCCCGTCAGAGCCCCTTGCACACTCCACATCAGGGGCCCCCACCATCCAGTGCCACGGCTTGTTCTCTGCGTCTCCAGGAGGAGTTTGGGCACAAGGTGGACCAAACCTCCTGTGCTGAGGTGTACTGGCGGATGACCTGATGAGGGAGGCTGGGGAGGCCCTGGGATCGGCCGACCAGATTAGACTGCAAACAAGGGGCAGCGCAGGGCGGGCTAGGGGGTGGGGCAGGAAGCGGCAACCAATCTGCAGGGTACTAAAGGGGTGTGGCATGTGCAGCAGGGATGTGGAGAGTGGCGAGTGATCCTGTACAGGAATCATGGGAGGGAGGCTGCATTTATAACAGGGGCACGACGAGGAAGACTGTTTCTATAGCAGGGCTGTGGGGAGGAAAATGACCCTGTAATACTTGGGAGATCAACCCTGTAACACTTGGGAGTGAGGCTAAACCTGTCTTCCATCTGTTTGCGAGTGGGATTAACCATCGGTCCCGCCTCGTCCTTGAGCCAGCCCACGCGCACGCCCGCAACTGGCTTTACGAGAGGAATCGCGGACACCGCCAGAGCAGCACCTGCCAGCACCCCAACAAGCCTTCGTCGCCAGCTCAGCGCCAGCCACACCACAGAAGCAAGCTCTCAATGCCAGCTCAGCGCCAGCCACACCGCAGAAGCAAGCTCTCAATGCCGCAGCGCCGCCCATCCAAACGTCAAAAGGCCGAGTCGTTGATAGAGCATCGACACACGACGCAGAACCCTGCAACAGCTCGCGGCAGCGCACTTTCATTTTGTGACAGAGGAACGCTGCTGGTTTAGGACAGACCCTTCTATTGCGGCTCGAGGCCTCTCGCCGGCAGTGCAGCATTCAGCACTCGCAAAAGGAAAGAAGTATACCCGCAGCTGTGATGGCAAGAGGCTCGGGTCCTCGGACCTCGTCGTAACTCAGCACCTGCAGCGACGAGCAGAGGGGCAGTGCTCCGGCTCAGGCGTGTGCTCTGTAGCCGCGTGCTCGGAGGAGAACGGCCTTCTGGAACATCCTCCCGAAAGCCGCGCGGCACATCCTCCCGAAAGCCGCGCGGCACATCCTCCCGAAAGCCGCGCGGCACATCCTCCCGAAAGCCGCGCGGCACATCCTCCCGAAAGCCGCGCGGCACATCCTCCCGAAAGCCGCGCGGCACATCCTCCCGAAAGCCGCGCGGCACATCCTCCCGAAAGCCGCGCGGCACATCCTCCCGAAAGCCGCGCGGAACATCCTCCCGAAAGCCGCGCGGCACTGATTCGAGAATTATTCGATGCGGTGGCGACTACAGCTACCACAATGAGGAGTAGGACTACAAGAGGTTTACAGCTGTGACCATCGTCGGAGAGCCGCGATAGTGAAGAGCAAACACCTTCCCAATGCAGCAGCAGGCCTAGAGCATAAACCTCGTGAGGTCCGTGAGGGCAAGCGTTTATCAACTGTCCGGCACAGTTGTGCCAGGAGCCAAAACCGAGGGCCGCCACAGGGATGGCTTTCGTGTAAGAACTCACCCAGCTGAGCACTTGAGTATCGTGGGCCCAACCGGACTTGATCATTGGCCGAATAGGGCGATCAATGAGCCGCGAGGTCAGAACTTCAAATTCCTTAGGCCGGCCGTCGCGCTTGAGATAACCCGAGCTGAGACATGAGAGAACGGCAGGTTAGGATGATTTGTCGAGGCAAGGCTCCAGAATTATGAAGCCAGTGGTATGCGTTAAGATATTGAGCGATGGGAGGGACATGCAAGGTTCGAATTCAGATCTTGACATCAGTTTCGAACGCTAAGAACGTACAAGTGGGAAATGGGTGTTCCCAGTCAGCAGCTCCTCTCTTCGACAAAAATAACAGAAATCTAAGCAGGCCTCATATGGGCTTGGCTTTAGAACACGTGGAGAAGCGTGCCACCGACCTGGTCTATATTTAGAACACGTGGAGCAGCGTGCCACCGACCTGGTTTATATTTAGAACACGTGGAGAAGCGTGCCACCGACCTGGTCTTTCCCACTGCGCTCAAGCGCTCCTGATAGACGATCGTCAAGGGCGTGAAGGAGCCGTCTCCAGTCACCTCCTCATCGAAGCACGCGGTTGTATATATCATCTGGCAACCACAGATTTATGAGTCGATTTCCGTTTCTCAGTGTGTTATAGTCAAGAAGCAGCAGCCCCAGAGTCGAAACAAGTGCAGGTGACTTGAATTGTATCCACGGCCATCCAGACCACCTTTCTTCACCAAGACGAAAATGAAGTGAACATGATAGTGCACTCCACCTCTAGCTAGGTTCCCTTCATAGTTTGATGCACGTATGCCGCCAGGGACAGGACAAATCGTACCGTATCTCCCTCAGTGGCCATCACTGCGCCGTTTGCTTGCCTTCCAATTCGACCAGTTTCCAAATGAATCTACGCGTTGCACCCAGACCAGAGGTTAAGACAGCGAGTACTGGGGCAAACAGCAAGACTTTAGCTACGCTGCTATTCTTCTCAGCTGCCTTAACCTGATTCCCCGAGGCGAAAACAGGATCGCAAAACGACCGTTGTCCCGGACACAGTAAGGCCGGCATTCTGCAGAGCGACAACTGAGTAAAGAGCTTAAAACATGTAGGAGCCCAATAACTCACAACGGACTGTAACAGTGAGTTTCACTTTTAAGCAAAACTCGTGTGCAACAAAGATTACGCCAAGAACAAAGACGCGACAACCATGACAACGGTTTTCGACACAAACAGAATAAAGCGCACTGCGAACGTCACTAGAATCAGGGGGAGCTGTCAAGTAATACAGATCGGAGTTCTGGGCAACTGTGCAAATTGACGAGGCTAAGGCTGCTGGTAACGTGGTGTGCTGGAGCAAACCTCTCCATCTCCAACACTGATGGTCACTTTATGGGGCTCGGGAAGAACGCCGGGAGCGGATTCAGCTTCAGCTCGTATCAAAGTAGCCTTTCTACCTACAGAGAACCGCTTATTTCCTGGGAAAAAAGAGGTGAGTGGGAAAACCCCCGTTTGATTCAACCCCTGAGAAGTGCACATATACTTTGTGTTCACATCTCTAAGTGTCGATGAACCCTGTCGCACGAGTTTGCCAACTTTACGCCCGAATCGACTTCTTTCTTGCCCATTCCTGACAAAGCCTGCAGATTTTGCGTAGATGGCTGTGATATTTGACGTTGAAGTCTTCATGTTTTTCAGCAAATGATGGCAGTGCTTAAAGCTCTAAGCTGAAGCGGCAATTTTTCTCGCCTGACTTTTTGCGCCTTCAGTGTCACCGCTACACAATCTGCACTCGAGTGTGAGTGTGTGACACGCTCACACTGACGAATAGATCCCTCAATTTCAAGACCTCCACGTGACACCTCTCCACCATCGGCCTCACGTCAGAGCTCAGTGCCTCACACAACCTTTGAGAATTCCAGATAAGATTACATCGCCATCGGCAATTCAGCATCATCATCGTCGGCCCTAAAACACGAACTCGAACTGGGAAGTCAAGTCGAAGTGGGAACTGCCGAACTCACGAAGTCACAAAGACGATGAGCATGACGATCCAGGATGCTACCTTGTGATACTGTTGATCCTGCGGATTCCCCGTAAATCGGATGACCGCCCAGTCACCTTGTCCGATCCGCTCCCGTTGGGTAGGAATGGCGAGAAAAAGAGCGGAAAGTAAGGCGAAGCAACAAGGCAGCACTCCAGCGTCAGATCGGAGCCTGAGTTGGAGAACCCATTTTTAAGGGTGGGCGGGCAGGGAAGAAAAATTGCGTTAGGAAACGAAGAAGAAAGACGCAGCAATCGTCAGCAGGTAGGAAAAGTGAAGTATTTTCACCAATTTCCGACTTAAGAGCGACACTCTGCGACACTTGGCGCTTCGAAGCTGGAGGTGAACAACCACTTCGTGATCCTTCATTTCCTCGATCCGGGGAGTGAGATCAGACGATCCGTCTCCTGAATGACGGTCATCACTGATGACGGAAGGAAAGTCGGCGATCAACAGTGATAGTGATACTGTTGATCCTGCGGATTCCCCGTAAATCGGATGACCGCCCAATCACCTTGTCCGATCCGCTCCCGTTGGGTAGGAATGGCGAGAAAAAGAGCGGAAAGTAAGGCGAAGCAACAAGGCACCACTCCAGCGTCGCCTCTCCGCCAACACTCACAACCCCCGCCTCTTGACGCCTTTCCACCCCAACTCTCAAACTCGAGCCAACATAATTTAATAATCAAATTACTCATACAAATACCCGCACGAATGACTGTGCCGCATTCAGCTCCATGTATTCTTTCGTCGAGACTTTCTCTATCTTCCTTGAGGATGACATTCCCAAGACTTGCCACACTTTCATATAATGTCTAGCAATCCTCTCTGATTTCCAATATGCCTGTCCCATAACCTGTTGCAGGTCGGCTCCTTCAAGGAAAAGTTCAATTGCCCCTGCCGTCCGAATACTGTAGAATGTTTCCCCATTGAACAGCCCTGCTGGATTCAGTGACCCGTAGGTCATAACTTACTCTGACTCCCGATAGCTGTACCAGTACTCGTACAGTACTAGGTGACAGATACCTAGGTCACAAACCGCCTTATATTGGTTTATCTCTTATAATCAGTTTACACTTGTATGAAAAGTATTCAGTGACCACCCGATATAATACGGTATATTATATCTCACAGGTTATGGGGTATTACCCCGCTTTTCTCACGTGCTGACTTTGCCATGATTGGCTAAGCTTTTCCGTTTGGCGGGCGTTGGGGCCTCGCGAGGTGTTGAATCGGCCACTTTAGGGCGTGCGGTTTAAGCTAAGTTGCGGTGAGATTTCGGATTGGGACTTTCGGCAACTTCTTCGAGTGTCCGCGTTGGATTTCGTTTTTGACTTGGACTGATCACCCCTGTCGACATCTCCTTGGCCGCCGCGTATTCGACTTCGTTGATTTCGTTCGACCCCATCTAGCACTTACTCCGCAACTGCATTACCGTCGCCCGCCACCTTACGATTTGCGCCTCGCCTTTTCCCCAACCCCCCTCCTATAGGAATTTATTCTGATGACCTCATCCTCAGTTGGTACACCTGCCGTGGGCGCTAGAATGCGCCTTGATTCAATTTTTGCTAGGAACGTGGGTGCTCGCTATAAGAGCACCCCGCAGTCAGCGAAGGTCGTACTCGCTGCTGCTGACAGGACACGCGGCGATGCCGTGTTACAATCGTCCTGGGACACTGACGTTGTGAAGCGTGTCGCGAAGGACACATTGGGAACGAAGGCGTCTTCGTTTTCAGGGAGTGAACCACATCGTCAACTACTTTGGGATTCCTTGGTGACTGCCTTGGAGGCATCTTTTGTCAACAAGGACAACGCCAACGAGGACATCTTTGACCTCGTGGACGTCACCAAAGAGGTTCACCCGATCTTCAACGACATTTTACTTCGTGCGTTGGTCTCTTTGACAACGCCCCACTCTCCAGCTCGAAGGTGGGTTGACGCTTCGGCTCGGATTTCTCCGCGCGACGGTAAGCGTGCCCTCCTTGAGATCACCAAGCGGCTGCTGCCGCCTGGGCATCGGCCGCTCCGCCATCACGAGGAGCTCTTGGGCATTTCTTTTGGGTCCTCTGTTGATCCAGAGCCCTTAGTGGCCCAATTTGATGAGTGCCTAAAGGCTATCGCGGCTAGCGGAGCAGGCCCTCTGGACGACGAGGCTGCCAAGAGACAGCTCCTAGCGGCACTGGACACCGAGTTTTACAAGGAGGTGATCACCCCGCTTCGCCTTGACACTGAATTGGCGAAGGTGAGCATCGAGGAGGTTTACACCCACATTCTGGAAGTGTGGTGGTGTGCGAACCCTAATGGCCCTCCTACCCGCCCCAAGGCAGCCGCGCCTATCTCGACGCACACGCCTCTCGGATTGGCTTACGCAGGTGGGGAGCCGAGTGATGTCTCGGGCTTCCTCGAGGAGTTCGCTCGTATCATTGGTGAGGCCTCTGCCCTGCTTGCCTCCCTCCGTCATGACGAGCGCGAGATTGCACGACCTCGGCTAACACCCGCGGTATGGGTTCAGCCCAAGCGGTATATGCAATACCTCGTGCGTTGCTGTACCACCTGTTTTGCGAACTGAAGCTGAACGAGCGCATGAAGGAGGAGAGCGCACTCGCGGTAATGAACCTCATCTCGACGCTGACAGCGAGGACTGACATGTGCGAGTCTCAAGATACCGAGGCTGGTCAGCCACGGGGCGCAATGGCCGCGGAAGACCCGTGATCTGGTAGTGCTGAGGTTGCCAAACCTGATGAGCGTTGGCAGCGTGAGACGGTGAAGCGCCTTGGCGAACCCGGATTGCGGAAGGGGACCCAGACCCAAGGACTGGGGGGCACGGACCCAAGAACCGTAAGGGGGACCCGGACCCGAGGACTGGGGGGCACGGACCCAAGAACCGTATGGGGGACCCGGACCCGAGGACTGGGGGGCACGGACCCGAGAACCGAGGGCTTAGCAGCCCGATCTTGTCGCAAAGTGCATGCTAACCTTCCCTGACTATGTACATAAGAGCACGCAGGACAGCCTAGCGAGGACGTAGGCGCGCCGCAAAGGGGGGGAGAGTTGTACTAGGGTGTATCGCGAGTCAGACGAGAGACAGTCGTGTCTGAATGACGAGTGACAGCACCAGTGACAGTCACCAGTATGACCGCGAGGTATGACAAGGGTGACTGACAGCTTGTGACTTTTTGAACATCTGCAACCACAGCAGATCAGGTTGAGAGAATTGGTGGGAAACCATTTTATATTCAAACAGCCACACAGATCTGGAGGGAAACCAGGAGAGTCCCAGATCTTGCCACATCATCAGATCTATGACTATTCAGTAATTCAGAGCAGAGATCACTGTATGACTGGCAGCTACAGCCCAAGGGCCAAATGACAAGACCTGTCAGAGGATATGTGAACATGAAGTGACTGAGCATGTGACTGTCGAATTCGGATGAGATCTGAGGGAATTCGAGTCGACATGTTACTACTTAAAGAGCTGAACAAGCTCTCATGTCAGTTTTTGAATTAGTTACACATTGGCACTGACCTCTGGTGTCTTGTAACTTCAAACAAGTGAAAGTTCATCTAAGTATAAAGAAATATCCGACAGTATACAAAGTATTCCGATATCAACCTATGGTCCCTGTACCATATTCCCTGTAAGTGTTACTTGCACCCTTGTGAGACTGGTTCAGTCCTCACAACCGAACAGCCTTCGACAACGAGAACGACGAAGAATTCGCTGACCTGTGCCACGAGCACGACCAGCCGCTGGTGCGTACCGACCCTGAGCCCTTCACCTACCCGGTGCGGCACGACGTGGGATTACGTGCCCACTATGCGGGCTTGGGTCATGGTGCTTCGGAAGCCGGCATGGAGGATGTACTTTCGGATGCACGCGGCGTCCTTGAGTCCCTGCGGTCTGCGGCTACGGCTGCACAGGTCGGTGGTGCCGCCACCGGCGGTAAGCAGCAGCCTCTGCACATCGGTACTTTGTCTGTACCGCAGGTGGTGTGCGATGCGCCACCACCTGCCAATCACGAGATCGACACTAGGCTATACCCTGTTTCGGCATCGGACCCTGCTTCTTTCGGATCTCCTTTCGAGGAGCCGCTCCGTGTCTCTTTTATGGACCAGGTAATGCCGGCGTGCTCTGACACCTCCCTTAAATTGTGCTCAATTGACTCGGTACACGAGTCGATTCACCCGGGAGAGCTTTCCGTAATCGACGATGACGACGGCTCCGACGGTTTCTCCCATTCCGGAGACGAGATTCCCTCGGCCCCACCGGCTGCACGGTCACGTGTCGGTGTGGCAACATTGCCGAGGGTCTTCTCTTTTGCATCTCTAGCCCTGCCCGCACTCATGTGTCTTGCATGTGTGTCAGCGGTTCAGGGTTCGGTGGTGCTCGATCGAGACCCTGAATTCACCACAGCAGTACATCCCACTGGAGTGACTGTCAACAGTCTGTCTGCCTTGCCGTACACTTTTCCTTTCGGCGGGCCTTTTCCTTTTGAAGTTTCGGCAGGCTTGGGCTCGGATTTTCACTTTTGTGGATTCCTAAATTTGCTCTACGAGTCTTCTTCTGGACTCTGGCTTCTGGATTATGGTTCTGGCTTCTGGTTCTGGACTCTCCGGCTCGGATACAGTCACGTGCTCAAGAAGTCTTCACTTGGAAGTGGTATTGCTCTGCGCCTTTTTGCCCCCTGACTTTCACCCTGCATGCAGACAGGCGATTTTCCAAAACTGTTATGCTGCAAAATGGTCAGAAAGTGGGAAAAGAAGCCGCCAGCAACTCAAATTTACCGGGATTAACAGCCAGATTGACCCGAACGGAGAGTGAAAAGTGGACCAGTGGTCAGATTGAGAAAAGAGGACCTCGGAGACAGTTTTAACGTAGATACAAAAATTCCTGACGTTTCTTGATAGTTTTTTGTCGTTTGGAACCTGGCCCCGACACCTGGGTCCTCATAGATCGCTACATTTTAAATTGGGATGGCCAACCGGCACGACAGAGCAGAATTAGACAAATTTGAGCCCATCAGACTACATAGGAGGAAACGGGAGCCCAGAAGGATAGTTTTCTATTTTTTTAATATTCTTTGAAGGGAAAAAATAGTCTCCAACACTGGGACCTGGCCAATTAGTCTGGATTGCTCCGGGATGGCCGCCAAGAAATTAGCCAAACTGCCGATCAACACTCAATTTTTGAAATTTGACCACCAAAAACCGCATTGCACTCTGGAAAGCATATTTCTTTGTTCACCACGACTTCCACTGCTACGATGAAATGTTTTTCTGAGTGTTCTGGGGGAATTTGCCCAAATTGGACAGATTTGACTTCCCCAACGGTCAGATTTACACTTTTCCACTCTTAATTTCAACATGATGCAAAACGCCAATACTGGACGCTCACCTCCAACGTCGCCTACGTCGACTCCCAGGCGTACAAGGGGACGACAGGCCAATCAGCGCAGCACGAGAGGTGCTGCAGCCACTGGAACCACTGGCAAGGGGGCGAAGGGCACCTACAAGGCGCCCTCTCCGGGTCAGCCGCCGCAGGCTGCGACAGCAGCAGGTGCGCCAAGCTTCCAGATACCCAAGAAGAAGTCGACCTTGTCAGCTGCTGCTCCTGAGTTTAACAGCATGACTCCTCTGGCTCTGGATTCTGGAACAGCTTGTGTGACACCTCCCCTGGAGGAGGCTGTAACGGTACCTAAACAGCGCCCTAATCCGCCCCTGCGTCATGCAAGAGCGGCGTCACCACGGGTGCTGACTGTTGACACCCCTGGTGCAGGGCGAAACATGAGGGCGACTCCCCAGCGGTATGTCAACTTGACCTCTCCTTCCCCTGGCATTCTGCGACTGCCCGGAAGCCGCGACCTGAGCCCTCCAGCTCCGCGCCAGCGAAGCCCGCCTCGGACTCGAGACCGGACCCCGCCACCGCCGCGCTGCAGGAGCCCACCGCGGACGCGCGACATGAGTCCTCCAGCTCCAAGACCGCGAAGCCCTTTGACATCATACAGGACTCCACACACTTGGTCTGGAGCTACGGTGATGACCTCCCCGCAAGGCCAGCTGCCCACGCCATTCAGCGATCAGGGAAAAACCTTTTCTGCAGAATTCGTGCCTTTTAGCCAGAAAGGCATACAACTTCCTGCATGCTATAAGGATACCTGGGGCTGCAATTGACATTGAAACCAACTTTCCTGCCACCCTCTCCAGGTCTCTGGCCGAAATTTTTGACGAAGCTCGCAGGTCCGTTGCCAGGCTCAAGAACTTCTCCCATTTTCTCTGCGGGATGAAGAACTCCTGCTTCGCAAGTTCAACGCCAGTGCCTAGCCAGGTGATGGTCATGGACGGAATGAACTCCGTCTTTTCCAGGTGAATAAAATATCCCGCCGCCGTCATGCATGACGAGACAACGAACACCGAGATTGCGGCTCTTTCCTATTTCGTAAGAGTCGAAGCTCCCACTGGGGCCGGTCCACCGGCATTATCATCGTTGTAGTATAAATATGGTATCCCCAGCCGCCGGATGAATCCCGCGAATTCCCCCGCAAAGGCGCTATAAATGACCGGCGCTAGTTTCCATCCAAAATTGAGAACTGTATAGACGTAATATACGCCCTCCCACAGGAAACCCATGTACTGTTGCGATTCCTCTGTAAGCCTCACATGGAAGAATCCGTTCGCTTGGTCCACAATAAATGCCGGATCCCCCACCTCTAAGATTTGTGGAAGCATTGTCACCGACTCGTAAGTAAACGGAATATCCTTACACCAAAGGTTAAGGAATCTTGCATCATTGATCTTTCTTGGTTTGGCTGGCTCCACCCCTACCGGCATAACTAGATGCGGGGGAGAGCACTCTCCTTCTTTTCCCCAGACTCTTATCGCTCCCCATTTGAGCTCGTCCTGTATCTTACCAGAGATCCAGGGGATCAAATGATCCGGTATCGCATGATTCTTGAATTGCATCCTCGGGGGTGTTTTTGAGTCGAAACGAGCCCCTTCGTAAGTGCCTGAAAAATGTTGGAAGAAATCCGAGATGAAGACTCCATTCTTTGCCCATTCTTTGACCAGCAATCCCATCTCTGATGATGTTACCACTGTGTCCCAGAACTGGGTACACTCATGGATAGTTCCCACCCGGAACTCCCCCGGATCCCTAGCTGGTGCGGAAAGGGGGTCCGGGACCAAATTACCACTGAGGGCATCAATTACTGAAGGGGCCAAGGTGTCCTGCCCTTGGGCCTCACGCGGCCCTAAAGACTGTTGCCTCTCCATCACTTCCCGGGCACTGTCGAAGCCCTTAACCCCTAAACCGTCATAACTATTTTTGGTTTTGGTTGAAGTCAGTGTTTTCCATATAGCCGCCTCATACGAAGGCCGATTTGCGTTTTGAGCATACCACTTGAAGCGTATTTCAAAGGCACATCGTACTGCATTGTTCAAATTTGAGCATGAAGTGAAAATGGGATGTCACAAATGCATGTATATCTCACGCATTGCGGCGCTGAATTCGTATCCACTGTCCCGTGTAAACCCTAATCACGACCCTAGCATGTTTTGCATAACGCCTAGCTATCTGTTGAAGATGTAACGTGACCTAAATAGGGTTGAGCATGCGTATTTATACGCGCAAACCGTACTGTGCTCACACTATTGTCTTTATCCCCCCCCCGGACCATCAATAAGTTGTTTAAATCGATAAGTGTTTCAGGCTTTTCGGAGTTAATTAATTAATTTCCTATGTCTTGTTGAACGTGTATGCATATACGAGATTTGATATTTTCTGAACTATTTATTATTCCTATTGACAAGCAGGTACCCGCTTCAAATTACTTAATATTTAACTATTGACTTGTTGCATTCGTTTTTTTCCGCTTTGAATTACTTAATATATCATTTTCGGTTATTACGCTTTAAGGCGTACGCTGCAAATTTGACTGCAAATGAATGCTTTCACGGAATATTGTGCCCGTGCTTACAAACGATATATCAAGCTGTTCGTCTATGAAAGACCTATTCGGGGTTGATTTTTCAGCCAAAATATACATGGTTAGTATATGGCCATGGATATACGGCCGGGATCCGCAAATTGTTATCACATATTCTCGGCAAGGTTGTCAATCAGACATAATCAGAATCAGATCAGAATCAGATCAGATGAAAATCAGTTAAATTGTTATCACATATTTGCGGGAGTCGTATATGGCCGCGCGGGGTCCGCAAATTGTTATCACATATTTGCGGGAGTCGTATATGGCTGGTTAGTACTTCTTATATATTGTGACGATGTGAGTAATGGACATCGATATTTGGAACGAAACGTGCAATACCGTGACGTAATTGTAATATATATAGTACACTACATAGTATACATGTGTCAAGTTGCCGCATATTTCAGATGAATAAAGGTATTAAGCTGCCAAGTATATGCAATGATTAATTATAGTAAAGGTGTCAAGCTACCGAAACGAAATATGTAAAACTACTGTTCCTGTGTGAGCACTTATTCTGCTGAGGTGCTTGCCTCACCGGCGGCGCTTGTGCTCGCTTGGCCTGAGGTGCTTAACGTTGCTGCAGCAGGGCCACTAGAAACTGCCTTTTTCTTAGCACTGCACTTGGCTTTCAGAATTGCACTCAAGTTGTTGAGAATAGAAGTATGAAATTCTTTGGGAATCGATCCCACGTTGTCCCCCTCCTCTAGCTCCCAGCAGTAGACAAATTCGTCAGTAAAGAAGTCACACCAAGCAGTGACTGGGTGCTTTCCAGCATGAAAACCTTCAACCAAATTGGACAACTCCATCACGCGAGTCCTTGGGTTGCTGATTGAGGATGAGCGCGGACGATACCATTGCCACTTGATCCTGCTAGCATCCAAGTCAACATGAACGCGCCAGCCCCTAGCGAGATTGTGGTCGGCCATTCAGTATGCCTACGAGATATACGAGATTATAATCATTCTGTCTAAGGAAACGCTTCCCTCATCCGATGCGCATGCTCGCTTGCAAGCGAGCGCGCGGACGAGGGAATAAACCCTATCGGAGACGTGGACGCGGTTGACATCCGCGTTTCCGCTTGGACTGACAGCGCGTTGTCAGATGCTTAGAATATGTTCGCTATGCGTATATGATATGCGTGGTGTGCTCGTGCTGTGCATTATGCGTACATGTTGTGCGTGTATCGACCGCTCACTCGATGCGTGCCCAATGACCCCCATTCACGCGCGGAGTCCCAACTCTCGAGTTATGCACAGATCTTGCGTGCGAAAAATATATGTTGTTCCTAACACACCTAAGAATGAATATGCAAAGTTTCACCGTTAGTAGCTTATATTATTGCTCTCACCTCTAGCTCAACCCGTTGTATAGTGACTTACGGGCCCGTAGGTTGGTGTTAAGTAGTGTGAGCTGGCGGCGGGAGCGATCAATTGCGGACAGGTTTTTTTCTTTCGTAAATGTGGTCTCGTTCGGTCGCACGTGCGTTCGACGTAAGGTCGGACACGTCATCATAATGCACTCGTAAATTTATATATAATTACCGATTACAGATTCGATAGGAATCTTTTACTTCAGGATCCTCGTACTTAACATATGACATTTTTAATAAGCATTTTCAGCCGTTGCAATGTTTACGATCGGAGTGTTGATCTGTGTAAAGTACGTAGCCACGTTGGAATGTTGGGATGGCGAACGCTATCCCTTGCCGAAACGATGGCGGCAGGCAAATCCGGTCATGACTCCTAACTTAGTTATAGACCGTCTGAAAATCTCTCATCTGACAGTGCAAGCCATTTTCGGTGCGATGTAGGATGAATGATGTGGAACCATAAGGCCCAGTTGGCAGAACATATTGCCTAGCGACAGTACGAACCGGTGGACACAGGATGGGTTTCAAAACAGGTTCCGAAACCCACCTATTCCGAAACCAGGTCATAGGTGACCCCGGGGTCTTTAACGAACAATAAGATGTCGGTGGAACTGGGCTTCAACGGCCCGAGCGAGCAAGGCATCTTTCAATTCTTTTGCACCGGAAACTTTCATATTTTCTTCCACGCATGCGAATCTACAGTGAACGTGATTGACTTGGACAGTGACTCCGAGAGCGAAGACGGCCTTCAGCACTTTGAGACACTGTCACCGCCCGCTCCACGGGCCAGTGGTGTACAGCCTGCTGGCATTGGTATTTGGCTTACAGCCACCGCGGTCCCTGATATTTTCATGTGCCTGAGCATGCGACGGTGTGTCATGGGAGCCGCGGCGGGCTCTACATTTTACGTGCGGATATTGCTACACCGCTGGTGGTGTCAGCGGATTGTTGCTGCTATCAGAATGGCACAGCACAGTGATATATACCTAAATAGTATATATCTAAGTGGACACTGCAGGTTGAGTTACGATTTACCGTCCGTGATATAAGATAGATAAAGGTTAAGTCAAGGCTGGCAATATACCCAACCGTCAATGAACTGCAAGTGACACAAGTGACACCTAGACCCGAGTCAGGACAGATTGAAGGGTCTGCGAGGGGCCTATACCAGTACTACTGGGAGGGCTGCCTGGGCAGATTCTCGCACAGAAGTATACCTGCATGGTGAACCTCGTTGTATTTTAACGGTACAATACCCGGTATTGCCCGGGTCGATTTTAAATGACCTGGTGCAGCTGCATTTTAGGCTCTTGCCCACGTTACTCCCCTGCCCCCCTGGAACATGTGCAACTCAGACCTGGCACCCCCCGTCATTATCGAGTAATGAGGTCGTCATCGTAACTATCGATATCTATAATAACAGCGCCCCTCATCTCATCTCACCACACCACACAGGACACGACGCATCCACACCACCCATCATGACGAACACGACAGGGGAGGGCCTACTTGGCCATGCCAATCCTCATTTCAAAAAAGGTAATACCGCGGTAATACCACTCGCTATTTTACCGGTAAAATACCCGGTATTACCACGACCCATTTTAATTTCCCCGGTAAAACTGCATCTATACACAGTAGACTTCCGCTCTCTGGACTCTGAATTTGCCAACATCTTCATTCTTGCATATTCTACTAATCTTGCGGAGGGTTAACCTACCGTAAAAGCAATCTTGAGCAGCTCGTTTCCCCTTCGTAATTCGGTCTCAGGTGCCAAACGAATGGATTTTTGGAAGGCTTGTGAGTTAAATTAAGGTCTGGAAACATAGCTTGGTCAAATCCGACGCATTACGCTTGCTTGGCGGATCATCCGCGAAGTTGAGGAGTAAAAGTATATCTCCTTACGGTGGGTTACCAAATAAATATTGTTATTGGTAGATCTTACTCGCAATATATCACATGCATGAGCTGCGTAAGCGCATATATTTCAAGTTTGATACACAAGTTACTTGCGTTCTGCAATATATTAGCGTCGCTTCAATATATCATCGTCACAAACTACTACCAATAAAAACAACATTTGTATTTGCAATGTTTTCCATACTTAAGCGCATTTTGAAATGATTTCGGGTTGTCGATGGCTATATATGTCAATTCGAGGTTTGGTATTAGCCTAGGATTGTAGGATGGGGCTGTATTGCACTATGTGCACCTACTTTTGGCAGAAAATGTCACGTGCAAGTACGATTCAGCATGTGTGAGCATACGTTGAAGCCGAGTGTGACCTTGTAGACCGCATTTTTGAAAATGCATTGATTATGCGTGGATGATGTGGATATATAAGACATGTTTTGGGCAAACAAATCCTGGCAGGTGGCTCTTGGGTGTGTCTAGTGTGAGCTTGACACCATGGGCATGGCCCCAAGGCCGGTTCCAGTGCCAAAACAAAGAGGAAAGGTTACGGTTGGGTAACCCACCGTAGCGAGCGCTTACGGTATGTAAACCCACCTTTCGTAGAATATGCAATCTGGACTCTGGTGTGATCGACTCTGACACTTCCCAGATCTTTAATCTGGAAGACTCACCATTCCTGTCTACTACAACACCAACGGTTGTGAACTCTGCCTTGCAGACCACTTTGAAGGTGGCTAGAGTTTGAATCGGTATTCCTAGTAGCACGGTTATATCTGTATTATAGGCAAAGCAGCCTGCAGGGTGCCTTCTTAGCTAGATAGGGACCGCCCTGACCAAGAGCACAGGCCCCCACAGACTAGAAACCGGTTCCCGCCGTTTGAGATGGTGTTTCTTTTGTCTACCTACTAGATGGCCACCCTAAAATTTCCCTCCGTAACAGTCCAGGGTGGTGTGCTGGATGCGACACATTGTCTGTTGCCACTTCGATCCTTGAGCTGTACCTGTACTCCGTATAGCACAGGTAGAGTACAGGTAGGGTTTCGGCTTAAGCCGAGAGCTTCCGTTTTATCCGACACTAGTCAAGACGGACAAGTGAAAGCATTCTGACCGTTACCAAATATATAGACAAACCTATATATCTGACACATTCTCCAGGTGGTGACGGAGCGGAGATATTCGCTGAGGCAGTGCAGGAGTATGGAGCCCCGGCGGAGAACACGCACTGCTGGGAGACGGCGAGGCATCGACGTGTCGACCTATGGGTTCAGCACGCATGACGGCGGCGGGGGCGTGCTGGGAGAGCTGGATGCCCTGGCGAGCCAAGTAAAGGCAATTGAAAAAAAAGTGGGTGTTTCTGCTACCACTTTCTGGTGCTCTGTGGATGTGGATGGCATTGGGTCCGCGCATGTTGCCTCGGCGGGCGCATGGAGCGACGACGAGACATTCGAGCAGAAAATGCCATCGCAGGTGGTGTCTGGTGCTGTGGGTTGCACCGCATCGCTGACCTCGCGGGTGGTGCACGGCAGTGGGGACCCCCTCAGCTACATTGAGTCGTGGACTCCAGCCTAGGGTCTAGGCCACGGCGTGGGTGCATCGTTGCCGCCCAGCGGTTTTCTTGCTTCGATCACTCCGCCTACGGAGGAATTTGCAGGTGGCGTGGAGCTATTGTCGGTGGCGGGGGCATTTGCTCGACCGTACTCCTTGGAGACGTATGCTCGATCGAGCTGTAGGAGGAGCTCGATTGCCAGGATGACGGACCGGCAGCAGTGATCGATCCGGGGTGCGGCTCTGCGCTGCGCGGCTCTGGGTTGCGGCATCCCGCTGTTTCGCTTACGGCCACCCGTCATTTGGTACACCGAAATTGGTTTCACATTTCGTCCGAAGTTTGTGCCCTTACCGAATCTCTCCGATCATTGATTAGCATAGCATATACATATCAACCAGCCATCTAATCGACCGGCGCATACATACGTTTAGCTTATACACATATCGTGACGATGAACATGATGATAATCATGAGGATGTACTGTCGACCTGTCAGGTTTCTTCATCAATATATTCTTTACGCACGTTCGATTTTGCACACAATTTCAAGCCGTACTTTTGTTCCGTTGACCGCTTGTTCTCGAACTTAGTTGTATTAACACCTTGAGCGCAGCCGTATCATACCTTTGATCCCGGTATTCGAAATTTAGTATCATAGCCGTATATGCCCCCATACATAAGAGAAAGCGGACCATAAGTAAAACTTCGCCAGATTTCCCCACAAGCTGCCAACCCACGCGGTTCGTTCGAACAGCACGCCCGCGTAAACCGCCTAGATTCCGAATGGTCACGCGCCGCACGCAACACGGCTCAGTGCAGACTCTGGCTGGGACGCTCATGTCGCTATCCCACGCCAAGGCGCGATGCACGGACCGGATCCCCGCAAGGTGAGTATGTCGCTAACCATTTTCGGCCATGCCTAATGCAATGGTGACGTCCGTTTTCACCGGCTAGGGCCGTATAGGGCGCCACACCGTGCTAAACATTAGATCATAGTTGAATCAGTTGCATTCAACGAGTCGACGATAGGCGATGCATGGCTTGGCGTTAGACGTATGCATCGGGGGGATGGCCTTGACATGCGGGAGAGATGGCTTGAGGTATCCGGCCAATAGTAGCCGAATCATACCTTATGATACCGGTATTCGAGATTGCGGTATGATACAGTATGGTACAGCAACTAAGTTCTGGAATAATGACATTAACTTGGGAGGAAACAGTCTGTCACAAATAGCGAACTCACTTTTTACTCTCCAAATATTAAAGCATTTACGCTGTTTGCTAGGGCAAAGCCCTCAAAGTGCAAGTAGTCCCTCGTCAGAGAGGCACGCGCGGTGCTAAGCAACTCCGGCAAACATAGCGCTCTTCTTTGCGGACTCACTTTGCTGTCTCATAATCCAAAGCCTACTAAGGATAAAGGCACTTTTCCGCATATCGCAGGTTTTCGGTAGTATGCCGTATGCACCCGCATCCATATATCTGCTTACATCTGTAGGCGAGTCATTTGCACTCCGCACTATCATCATGCCCTTGTAGTCTCTGCTCGTCAACATTTGTATTATATCTGTGCCTGCGGGTCACATTCCAGAGCACGGACACTGCGCTCAGCAAAAGGCTCGAAAGCTACAAAAGGTGATGGCAAATTTGAACAGAATCCCCCAAAAGCACTGTGAAATAACCTTTTAAAGAAGTGTTGAATGCGCACTCACTTCCGTGAGCTCTGTGGCACCCTTCACGAAAGACCTGGACCACTTCTCTCTCACTCAGACCCGTGAACTATTGGCCGTCCCGAGGACTTGGGATACGCGATAGAAACGGGACCCATACAAGACAGTCAGGCAGAGCACGGGCGAAATTACACACAGTTGTTCCCACGCATGCGATGCCCTCAGCTGGTAGCAAGAGGGAGCAGGGTTGTGCATCTAAGTCTCAGTCCGGTGGGGCTCAGCGACTTTACAAAGCTAGGAGAGATGCCGGTAGATTTCTCCTAGAAAGGTGCTTTGATAACCAAAACGTGGAGGAGCATGCGGAAGGGGGAGAGCAGGTGGATGGTGACGGAGACGGGAACGGGGACGAAGAGGCTGCACATGGCAGGGCCGTGGGCTGGAAGGAGAAGTGGATCCGGCTGCTTTCTTTCGCGCTTGCACGAGGGGTCGCAGGGCTGATCATCAGGCGGGCTGTGGGGCGGTGTCCCGCCGGAGGTGGGTGGCGCTGGGCTGGCGGAGGGCGTGTGAGAGGAGGCATGGGCCCGGACCTGGATCGAGGGGAGACAGCTCGACGGGAGGGGGTGGAGAGGGTGGCGCTGATGGAGAGGGCGTGTGAGAGAAGGCATGAACCCGGACCTGGATGGGGGGGAAGCGGCTCGACGGGAGGAGGTGAGGAGGTTGACGCTGATGGAGAGGGCGTAGAGGACGTGTTCGAGCAGACAGACTATGCCACGCAGGATGGATTTGGTGGTGGGACGCAGGAATCTGAGAGAAGGCGGCGTGAGCGGTCTGGACAGGCTTCCGATGAGGCAGGCGAGGCAGGCAATGGCATCGAGGCTTTTGGAGAGCATGGCGAACGTGCGGCGGGAGGTGGAGCATCTGAGCACTGCATGGGCACGTGAGGGGCGCTGCGCTATCGCCCTGCATGGACACGTGAGGGGCGCTGCGCTATCGCCCTGCATGGACACGTGAGGGGCGCTGCGCTATCGCCCTGCATGGGCACGTGAGGGGTGCTGCGCTATCGCCCTGCATGGACACGTCAGGGGCGCTATCGCCCTGCATGGACACGTCAGGGGCGCTGCGCCCTGCATGGACACGTGAGGGGCGCTGCGCTATCGCCCTGCATGGACACGTGAGGGGCGCTGCGCTATCGCCCTGCATGGACACGTGAGGGGCGCTGCGCTATCGCCCTGCATGGACACGTGAGGGGCGCCGCGCTATCGCCCTGCATGGACACGTGAGGGGCGCTAGCGCTATCGCCCTGCATGGGCACGTGAGGGGCGCTGCGCTATCGCCCTGCATGGGCACGTGAGGGGCGCTGCGCTATCGCCCTGCATGGACACGTGAGGGACGCTGCGCTATCGCCCTGCATGGACACGTGAGGGGCGCTGCGCTATCGCCCTGCATGGACACGTGAGGGGCGCTGCGCTATCGCCCTGCATGGGCACGTGAGGGGCGCTGCGCTATCGCCCTGCATGGGCACGTGAGGGGCGCTGCGCTATCGCCCTGCATGGACATGTGAAGGGCGCTGCGCTATCGCCCTGCATGGACACGTGAGGGGCGCTGCGCTATCGCCCTGCATGGACACGTGAGGGGCGCTGCGCTATCGCCCTGCATGGACACGTGAGGGGCGCTGCGCTATCGCCCTGCATGGACACGTGAGGGGCGCTGCGCTATCGCCCTGCATGGACACGTGAGGGGCGCTATCGCCCTGCATGGGCACGTGAGGGGCGCTGCGCTAGCGCCCTGCATGGACACGTGAGGGGCGCCGCGCTATCGCCCTGCATGGACACGTGAGGGGCGCTGCGCTATCGCCCTGCATGGACACGTGAGGGGCGCCGCGCTATCGCCCTGCATGGGCACGTGAGGGGCGCCGCGCTATCGCCCTGCGCTATCGCCCTGTATGGGCACGTGAGGGGCGCTATTGCCCTGCATGGACACGTGAGGGGCGCTGCGCCCTGCATGGACACGTGAGGGGCGCTGCGCTATCGCCCTGCATGGACACGTCAGGGGCGCTGGAATGCAATGGTGAAAGGTGGTTATCCAGTAAGCAGAAACTCCGGCACAAATATGCCATTTTGAACATTCTACGTAGTCACTACATCGACGACACCGATGGTGCAGACACTTGCATCGCAACGGTATATTCATAATCTAGCGTGTGGACGGATGAGTTTACAACCTTGACGTAAGTGTCGGTGCATGCGCGCAGATGTGGCATGGAACGTATGAACATCGTTGTCCGTACGCTGGAAACCTAAGGCGTGCGTGCGGAGGCCGTACGGACGGCGTACGGACGTCAAAACATGCCATTTTGTCCCTGTGTGGAATACAACGAATGGTGAAAGGCAAGGCTCTTTATTGGCGTTTCAAACATGCATATCGATTTCGAAATTCATATCACAATTCACAATTTTACTTTTGAATTTTCGATCGGCAGCATAGAATTTAACGAATTCACGGAGATTAATCCAGATATTTTCTGGATTTTCGGGTTCGGATACAATGACAATCCTGAAATTTCGTGTATCCGTTCGGACGAAGCCTGCTTTTCGTTAGCTGCGACAGATACAGATACGATCGGATTTAAACGAATTGCCGGATCCGAAGCGTCGAAGCCTGAAAATTTTCTGGATCCGTCCTACGAATTCGGATTGGACCCGGATCCGTTGTCGACACTGTTGTGTTGGATCGTAAGGCAGATTTCTTCCGTGAAATCGATGACACGATAATAGTGGCGAGGATGGCAGTAGTAGTTCTGAGTCAGATGATTGTGGATGATACACAGTGTATTATATATGTAAATAAACCGTATGTACGGACACCTGCATTCACACGCCTGATTCTGCTAATCTGTGCGGACAAACTCTTATCCACACGTGCGTATACATGTGTCCACACGCTTGGATTAATGATTCCCGACTGCCCGCGCGTACGACCGTCGATGTCCATACGTATGGATATGCGAATTCCGATCGTCCATACGCCTGTCCACCGCGTCGTCCGTACGCATCGGTACGTCCAGTGACACGCCCCCATGGTGTTCATATGGCTGATGAAGGGGCCAGCAATGCTCGGGCACACCCAGACCTGGGTGCAATGGCTGTCCACGCGTGCGGACAAGCGCAAAAGAGTGGCGCAGCACGGGCCTCACAGTGTCCATACGACCGTCCATACGACCGTCCATATGTCGTCCGTACGCATCGATACCTCCAGTGACACGCCCCCTTGGTGTCCACATGGCTGATGAAGGGTCCAGCAATGCTCGGGCACACCCAGGCCCGGGTGCAATGGCTGTCCACACGTGCGGACAAGCGCAAAAGAGTGGCGCAGCACGGGCCTCACAGTGTCCATACGACCGTCCATATGTCGTCCGTACGCATCGATACCTCCAGTGACACGCCCCCTTGGTGTCCACATGGCTGATGAAGGGTCCAGCAATGCTCGGGCACACCCAGGCCCGGGTGCAATGGCTGTCCACACGTGCGGACAAGCGCAAAAGAGTGGCGCAGCACGGGCCTCACAGTGTCCATGCGACCGTCCATACGTCGTCCGTACGGTTCCCCTACAAAAACAGGAATTTGTTGGTAAGGCCATACCTAGGCGATACTAGGTACGGCATCCAGGTATGGCCTCGGTAGGGGAATACAAATTAATTTAGAATAATTTTGCTATATTTCTAGAATAAGAAAAAAAGTGCACTTGTTTTAGAATAAGTCTTGCATGTCATCGTCAGTTCGTTAGGCTTGACATGAAAACTGCTCCGGCAAAAAAATCCTCGCACACCTCCCGCTCTCCCACATTTTGACAGCGCTAAACGAGGTTTTGCATAATAGGGGTTTTCGTGGGAATCGACTCACGAAACTTGGCACTGATATTGTTCATCATAGCAATATCAGTGATGCACCCTCAAGAGCACCTGCGCTGGCATGCCGTTGAGTATACTAGAAACAGACGCGTGCTGGCATGATGCCCTTTGGGTTTGGGTTCGAATGTACCCAAACCCAATACATGCCAAACAGCCAAGGGCTTCCCGTGCATTCTAACGCACGAAACCTTGCGCACATATTGCCAACATACATATCTGTAAGGTACCCGAAGCTCGAGGTCTGACATATCTTGTGCGCGAAACGATCAGTTTATTTCTGTTGCAGATTTCTTGGGTTTGGGTTCGAACGTACCCAAACCCAATACATGCCAAACAGCCAAGGGCTTCCCGTGCATTCTAACGCACGAAACCTTGCGCACATATTGCCAACATACATATCCGTAAGTTACCCGAAGCTCAAGGTCTGAGATATTGTGTGCGCGAAATGATCAATTTATTTCTGTCGCTGATTTCTTGGGTTTGGGTTCGAATGTACCCAAACCCAATACATGCCAAACAGCCAAGGGCTTCCCGTGCATTCTAACGCACGAAACCTTGCGCACATATTGCCAACATACATATCCGTAAGTTACCCGAAGCTCAAGGTCTGAGATATCGTGTGCGCGAAACGATCAATTTATTTCTGTCGCATATTTCTTGGGTTTGGGTTCGAATGTACCCAAACCCAATACATGACAAACAGCCAAGGGCTTCCGGTGCATTCTAACGCACGAAACCTTGCGCACATATTGCCAGCATACATATCTGTAAGTTACCCGAAGCTCAAGGTCCGAGATGTCTTGTGCGCGAAACGATCAATTTATTTTTGTCGCATATTTCTTGGGTTTGGGTTCGAACGTACCCAAACTCAATACATGACAAACAGCCAAGGGCTTCCCGTGCATTCTAACGCACGAAACCTTACGCACATATTGCCAACATACAACGTACATATCTTTAAGTTACCCGAATCTCAAGGTCTGAGATGTTTTGTGCGCGAAACGATCAATTTATTTCTGTCGCAGATTTCTTGGGTTTGGGTTCGAATATACCCAAACCCAATACATGCCAAACAGCCAAGGGCAATGCATCCCTGGCCTTGTGCTTCAGACAAGTTAACAATATACTCATCGGCGACATATCAGCCAAGTTTCGCGTGCTAGAACGCACGGGAAAACCTTGACTGTTTGGCATTTGTGGGTTTGGGTACAAGGAAACCCAAACCCAAAAAGCGCATTGTTCAACTTAGCTTACAGTCGCGACTGCAAACGAAGCTGATGCGGTTGCGGATGGGGTCAAACGAGAGCTTAAAAAAAAGCTATTCTCGTGATGAATATGCATATATCGGTTACGAACGTTGAAAACATTGTCCACCTACTGTATTTTCGTTTTCAGAGGAAGGGGGTATGCGCCTTGCAAGAGCGCTTTTACTCACAAGCTGTGGGCGCAAAATCACGATTGGGTTCGTTGGATTGGAAAGGGTTTCCCAATCGTGCCTAAAACCGTTGGATTTAAATCGAATGGTTTTAGGTGCGATTGGGAAACCCTTCCCCCACGGAAATGCTTAGCGAAAACTCTCCCAAAAGTAAACACTACTCCCGCCACCCTTTGAGGAAGGCGCATACCCCCTTCCTCTGAAAACGAAAATACAGTAGGTGGACAATTTTTTCAACGTTCGTAACCGATATAATTATGCATATTCATCACGAGAATAGCTTGTTTTTAAGCTCTCATTTGACCCCATCCGCAACCGCATCAGCTTCGTTTGCAGTCGCGACTGTAAGCTAAGTTGATGCGCTTTTGGGGTTTGGGTTTCCTTGTACCCAAATCCACAAATGCCAAACAGTCAAGGTTTTCCCGTGCGTTCTAGCACGCGAAACTAGGCTGATATGTCGCCAATGAGTATATTGTTAAAGTATCTGAAGCACAAGGCCAGGGATGCATTGCCCTTGGCTGTTTGGCATGTATTGGGTTTGGGTACATTCGAACCCAAACCCAAGATATCAGCGACAGAAATAAATTGATCGTTTCGCGCACAAGATATCTCAGACCTTGAGCTTCGGGTACCTTACAGATATGTATGTTGGCAATATGTGCGCAAGGTTTCGTGCGTTAGAATGCACGGGAAGCCCTCGGCTGTTTGGCATGTATTGGGTTTGGGTACGTTCGAACCCAAACCCAAGATATCAGCGACAGAAATAAATTGATCATTTCGCGCACAAGATATCTCAGACCTTGAGCTTCGGGTAACTT
>LGRX02034131.1:0-20453 GCA_001247695.2 Cymbomonas tetramitiformis
TCCAGGCGCAGGGCGCGCGTTTCGGGGCCGAAAGCGTTCATTAGCTAATGAACGCTTTCCGCCCCGGTCAGGGCTCAGGACGCGCGTTTCGAGGCCGAAAGCGTTCATTAGCTAATGAACGCCTTCCGCCCCGGTCCAGGCGCAGGGCATGAAAGGGACGTACCGAAGCCTCTACAACAGGTATCTCGCCAGCAAGTCCGATGTCATCGATCACTGGCGCTGGCCTCCTGTTTTGCCAGAAAGGAGCTGTAATCGACGCTTTCCACGCCTGGTTTACATAGCTCGCTAGATAGAATTCTTTGCTTTTATTTTCTTCTGCTGCTCTAGTTTTCAAACTTTGAAAAGCCAAAAGCCGATTTGTGTGCTTTGGAAGGCTTAAGGCTTCCTCAAAGTTTGCGCTGTCTAATTCGATCACAGTAAGCTTTCTGTTTTTGTACGCGACGAAATACAGAATTGGAGTCTCGTTCTCAATGATACTGTACGCTACGCGTTTCTCAGGAAGGAGGCTACCCCCGAGTACAGTCGAAGAGGTAAACTTAGGAAAACTAAAAATTATTTCTTCATTTTGCTCGGCAGGGTCATCAGAGTGAATCACTAATTGCAAACTGTCTGGAGGATCGTCGGCTTCAAGGGTTCTAACAATGCTCCACTTGTTACCAAGATAGAGCTGGAAAATATGTTGAGCCCTCAGTGCTTGAAATGTTTCGAGTGTCGCCATTGCGAAATGAGAGAAATTGGCTGTCAACTGTGAAAGGGGTGTGTGTGAAAGAACTTTGAAAAAGTGATGTAACTTTAGCACAATATTAAAAGTCATTTCTGGCGGCTAAAAATGACATGTCGAATATCGATGTCAATTTTAATCAAAAATGACATTCGCTGTCGCTTTTTGATTCGGTCTGTTCAGATCAAGGATATGATTTTAAGATATCCTGGTGTCATTTGCGCTGAAATCGAGGATCGATCGATTCAGTAAGATAGAAATTCTTGGTTGACTCGCAAGTCTATATCATTTTTAGAACGTAAAAAACGGCTTCATAAGCTAATGACGGCTAATTTTGACGAAAATATGTTTTCTATTCCTTTCGATGAAGGTTGCGAGATTATCTGCAAACCGTGCCCGGGAATAGTTATTGAAGATTCTATGGAAATAGGGGCTGACTTTTTCAATCATGAGCCAATTCCAAGCACAGCCCCGAGCGCGAATACGCAATTGGTTCTTTGGAACGCGCCTTTGACGTGTAGATCGGAAGTTAGCTCTAATTCTTCACGCGTTTCCGGGTCACGCGCTTTGCGCGAAATTGACTTACAAGAGATAAAAGCAGACTTGATACAGAATTTTCAGAGACAAGTTTGGACTTGAGGAATGAAGACCCTCTTGTTTGTTTAAATGGTGAAGTAAACAAGCAGATTGTCGTGCGCAAACCGTACGAATCCGACATACGCAAGAAACAATATACGGGCGTAATTAGTATTAAGCAGCGACGTTTGCAGGCTGACAGTATATCAATGGCAGAAACAATTAAGTGCAATTGCAAGTCGCACTGCTGTCTATCTTTCTCATCCGCAGATATTCAGTCTTTTCGCGAAAATATTTTCAGTATGTCGCAAAAAGATAGAAAGGAATACTTCGTGAAGGACTTGCTAAAAAACAGCTTTCGATCTGAGGACAAGTTCGACTTCAAATACTTTTTGGGCAAGAAGCAGGTATGTTTATTTTTGAACTCGTTCATTAGCTAATGAACGGCCTCTGGCCAAAGCGCGACTCACAATCAGACACTTTGGCTGCGGGAACCGTTCATTAGCTAATGAACGGCCTCTGGCCAAAGCGCGACTCACAATTAGACACTTTGGCTGCGGGAACCGTTCATTAGCTAATGAACGGCCTCTGGCCAAAGCGCGACTCACAATTAGACACTTTGGCTGCGGGAACCGTTCATTAGCTAATGAACGGCCTCTGGCCAAAGCGCGACTCACAATTAGACACTTTGGCTGCGGGAACCGTTCATTAGCTAATGAACGGCCTCTGGCCAAAGCGCGACTCACAATTAGACACTTTGGCTGCGGGAACCGTTCATTAGCTAATGAACGGCCTCTGGCCAAAGCGCGACTCACAATTAGACACTTTGGCTGCGGGAACCGTTCATTAGCTAATGAACGGCCTCTGGCCAAAGCGCGACTCACAATTAGACACTTTGGCTGCGGGAACCGTTCATTAGCTAATGAACGGCCTCTGGCCAAAGCGAAATTTTTCTTGGACCTTGTGATAGATTGTGTAATGTCATCACAGGAATGTGGAATATTGTATCATAAATTTCTAAATAAATTTCATAAAGTACATTCGCGACGCGTTGGTCGAGTTGGTACGGCGCTAGGCTATGAACCTCGCACTCGTGGGTTCGATTCCCACTGAGGGTCTAGGTTGCGCAGATTTAAGGCGTGGTTTGGAGAGTGCTGACGAGCATGCGACGGCCGTCCCGCCTGCAGACGTGCAGTGTTGGGGGTGTCTCCCAAGCGTCTTAAATTGGCATGACCTACCAAAACCCTTATGCATTTTCTAGATAATGTGTTAATAATTTTTGAGTGACGGTTTTTTTTTTGTAACAGGTGTGCTTTAAGTTCTACTATATGGCTTACGGCATCAGCTACGGGTATCTTCACGACTGTCGGACACGCGTGCTCGAGGGCCGACACACGTTTGTTCATGGATTGACGTACGAGGAGGACAACCGCAAGATTTCCCTGAAACGCGAGTCGGTCGTCGCATGGCTCGAGAAATACGCGGACGAATACGGACAACCCCAACCTGACAAACCCGAGAAGCACCTTTCGGATGGATTGACCATCGAAGAGCTGTGGGACGAGTACATCGAGGGCTTGCGTGAGGATGAGGAGAGCAAGAAGCTCTCTCTCAGTTACTGGTACAAAATATTTGAAGAAGATTGCAGCAAGTGGCTCAAGATTCCATCGGTGAACCGATTTTCTCACTGCGATGTTTGCGCGTCCTTCAAGTTATTGAAGGAAGGCTTAACCAAATCTCAAAAAGGTGAATATTCATGAATAGCTTTGTGATGTGTTTATATGCTTATGTAATTTGTTCACTGACCCGAATTTGTGTATCATGTACAGCGCAATACAACGGGCCTCTCAACAAACATCTGGCAATCGCACGAGCGGAGCGCCAGAAGTTCTACAAACATGGTCGTAAAGCGAATATGACCAAGAGCATTGCCATGAACAAAACTTGGCATAAGTATGCCTCGGTGATCATCGATGGCATGACGCAGTGGACCACCCGACTGCCACACTTTCGACGTATCCCTAAACATCTGGACTCTAAGGACTTCCTTGACGTGCACAACATGGGGAGCATGATCGAGAACGTGGGCCGCTTCATGGATTTCAACTACGCCAACTTCAAGGACGATGCGAACTTCCTTGTCAACGTTTTGCACCGGGATATCCTCCGCATTCAAGAGCATCGACGCAACGGGGACGGGGAAAATTCATACCCGATGCCGGAAGTATTGTATGTACAGCTTGACAATGTGAGCACCAACAAGAGCAAGTTGATGTTGGCATACGCAGCTTGGCTGGTGCACACGGACGTCTTTCGCAAGGTGAAACTCAACTTTCTGTTGGTGGGACATACGCACGAGAACATTGACCAGATGTTTTCACGCTTCTCCGTGCGTCTACGACGCAAGCAAGCTTGGACGCTCGACGAGATGATAGAGGTCGCACAAGAATGCTTTACGGATGGTGTAATATGCGAGCACACCGAGAAGATCTTCGACTTCAGCTCTTGGTTTGATGGTCACGTCTTCGATTGCCACAATATTTTGGCACAGCAGGCTTTCAAGTTCAAGAAGAACGAGCACGGCGAAGTGGGCATGCAGTACAAACAGTATTCCATTTCACCAAAATGGTTACCCGAGACTCCATTGCCAAAGCTTGTTTCTACACCCCCTGTCGCGGGGCCTGGATACATCAAGCCGATTCCTTTTACCGAAGAAGGCATCGAAAAGCTTGAGCATACCTTACAGGCGTTGAAGGACATTTTGGGCACAAAGCTCACGGAGGTGCACGAAAAGTTTTGGCGCGAGGATGTCATCGAGAAACAGCGCCACCTAACTGCTGGTGGAGAATGTCAAGCGCCCGCGATACCCTTCCAGCATCCCGAGAAAATGGCCATCGAGCGCAATGCCACCTTGGTTCGACTGATAGAGGCGCCCGCGTTGGCGATAGAAGCTGCCGGGGCTGCCGCCGTCCCCGCTATACCGGTGCGCATCCAACGCCGAATTGATCGAGCGCCGATAGAAGTGTACAACGGTAAACGGAAACACCAAGGTCGAGCCCAAAAGCGAGCAGAGCAGTACGTGGACAACGCCCAGTGGGAGGTCACCTACGGCCAGATGACAGTCGGCAGCTTTGCAGTGGCTCTCGCGGTGGAATCTGAAAACGACAAGTTCGCTTTCCGCGTACAACTGAAGCGAAGCGAATGGTCGGATCCGTTGTACTTGGTGAAGGTGGAGGCGCGCTATCCGTCAACTCAACAGCTGCTATATCGCTATTTCCAACCCAAAAAACACACCGACACCAAGAAGAAGCACCTCGGCAAGCAGCTTGCGAGTCACGCAGGAGCTTTCGCAGCGCCACCGGGGCACCGACCGTCTACCGAGACTTTCGATAAGAATGAAATAGTGCTGGCATGGAATGTAGATGCGAAAGACCCCGAACGGAGTATACCGAACGAGCAATACGCGCAGATAGTCGTCGCTTTGCTTGCACAACAATCCAAACGCACGCGCAAGGACCTAGGTGACTTGAATGAATCGGATGATTCCGATGAAGACGAAGCTTTTGATAATTGCGTAGCGGTAGCGGTAGCACCTGAAGTGGACGCGTAAAGCAAGACGAAAAAAAAACATGTAAATAATATGTGTATAACGTGTATATAGATTCTGAGTCAAAAGTTCTTTGTGTTTTCACTCCTCCTAGATTTCGAAAAAGTGCATTTGACCTCAATTTTGTACCATAAAAACCATTAAATTTAATGCACAACCTGCACTTGCATGTTCTTGACTGTTAAAATGCGACTTTTTAATCCTATCATGAGGTAAATAAGGCAATATCATTTTCACATGAGAATGTCATTTTCATCGAATAGTGTGTTCTGGATTCCGGCGGACCCTTTCAGGGCACCGCAGACCTTCTGGCCATCAAGATCAACCAGTTCGACCCGTCGCGGGCTATCGCCGCCTTCAACGCCGCTCTCCAGTCCGCTCGACGGAAGAGCACTCTCGACGACATGGCCAGGTCAAGTCCTTATTCATCAAGTCCCTCGACCCGGTTTTCTACGCCCCGGTCGTCAACCGGCTTCTGTTGCACGACCAACGTGCGGCGGAATCCCTTGCCACCATTCAGCAGTGGACCCGTGAGTGCTACGCACAAAACGGGACGGATTCGCTTGTCCCGCCTGCTGCACGCACGTTCTCCGCCCTCACCCTGACTGGACAAAGCGACGACGAGGACTTCAAGACCATCTTCAGCGAGCTCCGCGACCAGCTCTTCGACATGAAGAAAGAGATCAAGGCCCTTCACACCCGCATCGACGACACGAAGGGCTTCACGCCCCGCAACGACAAGAAGAACGCCATCGGACGCGGTGGACATGGTGACGGCGTCCGCTTCGCAGCGAAGCCCCTTCCCGAGCACGGCAACTTCCCGCAGACCTTCCGTGGGAAGTCTTCGGGGAGGGTGGCTTTCCACAAGCCCACCGGTACGTTCGTTCCTCTGTGCCGGCACCCGACATGCTCCGCTACGGCGGAGAAGCATTGGCATCGGGACTGCCCGAACGGCGGACATGTTGGCGCACACGGCTTCAGCATTGCGGACGGCGAAAACGACGTCTTCGCCACGCTGTTCCAGGACGCCATGGACGACAACGACGCCGCTCGTTTCGACGCCGTCTGCTACATTGCAGACGGCAAACCGGAGATCTACGACGCCGTCTCCGCCTTCTCCTTCGCTGTCGCCGAGGAGCGGGTGCCCGACACCATCGACGCGTATCTGGAGTGCCGCCAGCCCGCTGACGCCCGCTTCGGGGTTTGCGCGGTTGGTGGTGCTGTGAACATCAACAACTTCAAAGTCCATGACGAGGTCCATGCCGGCGCTCCGGTCGTACCACCGCCGCCAGCGCCGCCCTCCGCTCCGCAGTCGGTGGTGTCCGACGAGGAGATGTACCCCGTCAGCGCGTTGCACGCGCACGAGCCGCACATGTCCTTCATGGACAAGTTCGCGGTCGAATTGGACCTCACGGGGCCGGAGCCGACCCTCGCAATGCACAACATGGGGACCGTTGCGCCCGCGGACTCGGTATCAGTGGCAACAGACGACTCCGAGGATGACGACGAGTGTCTTCCGCCACCGCGGCGGACCTTGGGATGCGGCAGACCACCGATGGGTTTTGGATTCTCCGCCCTCACATCTCTCGCAGTCTGCTTGATGTTTGTTGTTTGTGCGACCGCCGTGCCTTCGCGAGACCGCTCCGCGCAAGCATCATCAGCAGTAGGGCGCACCGGCGACGAGGTCGGTGGTGCTGGTGTGCTGACGCCCACAGCCATCCCACCGGCGCTCTACTGGCAACCGGAGGGCTGGTACCCGAACGAGGTATACCGGTCCAGGTGGACATGGCACCCGGGACCCTCGCAGCCACCCGAAGCAGCTCCGATTGTTACCGAGCCGCCCTCGCCGGGTGGTGCTCCGCCATCGCCGGTCTACGTGCCACCCGCCTGGGGCGGGGGGACCGAGGATGAGCCTTCTTCTTCAATTCAGCACCGGACAAGACTGGTTGCACCCGGTGCAACTGACTACAACGACATCGGCACATCCTCAGTTCTCTCATTTTGCTCTACGCATGATTTACCGGACAGTGGTGCCAGCTCTCCTGGGCGCTGTAACAGTGGCACCAGCTCTCCCGGGCACTCTCGACGTGGCTAGAGTTGGCGAGATTGAGATTAGCCTGCCTCCAGATTGTGATGCTGTTGGTTCAGGTTGCCCCAAGATGGGCTTAATTTAGGGTTTTAACTGTATCTGTATTCTGCAGTATGCCTCACTGCCTGCTAGATTCAGGAGTTACCCTGCCAGAAAGGACAGGTTCTCCTATAGGATGCTTATTTCCACCGAAGCGGAGTAGGTGTTTGTTTCAGTTCCGTGACCACCTAGTTTGCCAGTCACCACCCTAGGTGGTGTGCTGGAAGTGACACCCCGACTGTCATTCCTATAGTTAGGGTGCATGACTGTCACCGGTCCCGGAACCCTAGACCCCGAACATATAACGGGAAGACTGAGTATTCTCACCCGATTATCTATTCTGATTATCTCTATCACACCGAATATACAGTCCAGCTGATATATTCAGCAAATGTAACTTATATATATCACGGTCCCCGAACGAACGAAGCTGGACAGCGGAGGTCCCGGAGGTCACAACAAACTAAGATGAGATAATAAAATACTTAGGTTGTTTTATTATCGCAGAGCGAAAGGAACACACGGGCAGGCAAGATACAAGTGACACCACAGGGCGAGGGGTGACACAGGAAGAGACAGTCACCCCCAATTTATGGGGGGGGCAAAAGTCTGTCTCCCCGTGACACCACCTCACCCCGAAGGCGTGAGGTGCCACGACGCAAGCTGGCCAAGGCGGTTCTAACATCCTACGGCTGGCCATAAAGGCAAAACCCTAACAAAGCAAGCATCATGCGAGACCCAAAGGGGCCCTTTTCAACCCAGCTAGCACGGCTACGCCAACGCTGGTCTCAAGATGCATGCTCTAGGGGCTTACGCCCATGCACGTGCTGCGGGGATGTCTACTCCCGCAGGCCTACAAAGGCTACTAGGCTCCAGCGTGCGAGGGTGGATGGCGGCGGAATCCTCGATCGTGGATGGAGTCGAGCGCCGCTGAGATGTCGTCAACCAATGCCCACGCGGTGCAGCGCCATGATGCATGGCACCACCAGAGCGAGTGCGGGGACGAGGACACCCAGAGGGGGGCGAAGGTGGAAAATGCGGCGTGTTCCTACTAAGTTGCACACGAGGCGAACGCAGAGAGGAGAATCGGTGGGATGGGTTTCGTAGCACCACCACACGCCACCACGCAGGCAGTGGCCAAGGGGCACGCAGGGTGGAGGGGAGAGTGGAGGCCACTGCGGACGCAACTCGGTGTGGTCAGAGTTCTCGTCATTGGCGAAGGCGATGGACTCGCGATGTTGGTGTCTGGCGCATAAGCACCACCAGACACCACCAGACCATAGCCAGGGGTAAGATGATGTCGACGTAGTCGGAGATACGCCACCACCGAACGCATAGCGGCCATACGCGCATGCTGACGTGCGGTGGACATGGGTGCAGACCGCAGGCTGCAGAATTCTGCGAGTGAAAGATAGGGTTTCAAGGCGAAACTCCAACTTTTCGTAAAATTGACAATTTCAAGTGATGAAAAGGTCAAATTGGGGTAGATTTTGACGCTGAAAACGGCGGTCGCGTCAGAAACGTCGTGCGGTAAGCCATTTTTGCTGCAGTTGAGGTGCTGCTGACCAGAGTGTAAAGTAGGA
Organism: Cymbomonas tetramitiformis; assembly: GCA_001247695.2. NCBI lineage: Eukaryota > Viridiplantae > Chlorophyta > Pyramimonadophyceae > Pyramimonadales > Pyramimonadaceae > Cymbomonas > Cymbomonas tetramitiformis. The sequence continues at coordinate 8,616 of LGRX02034131.1, forward strand.
TTACGTGATGCGTTGTTCGCGACACTGAACACGTGTCGAAAAAAAATGAAGAAGCGAATGCCGCTCAAAGCCCGCCTTAGAAGTCAAGCATGTGGTGAATTCTACTCGAACAAGATGTGGCTTGACGCGCTCAAGGTCGTCGTCAAAGCAAAACGTCGCTGATGTCGCGATGTCGTCGTTGGACGTGCAGATGCCGCACGCGAAGTCCGGGAACTGGTTCCGTTCCGGGGAGACGACCGGTGCTTCTGGAGACACGCGGAGTCAGATGCGTCGGTGAGCAATGCGCTCAGCCGGGTGTGAGTAGCTTGTTCCGCTACGATAACCGCTGGTTCCGCGGGATCAAAGTAAGATGAAATCTGAAACCACCACTGAACAGTGGTGAGGCCATAACCTGATGGGAACGGAGATATATATATGATAATGTAACTTATATATATCACGGTCCCCGAACGAACGAAGATGGACAGCGGCGGAGGTCCCGGAGGTCACAACAAACTAAGATGAGATAATAAAATACTTAGGTTGTTTTATTATCGCAGAGCGAAACGAACACACGGACAGGCAAGATGCAAGTGACACCACAGGGCGAGGGGTGACACAGGAAGAGACAGTCACCCCCAATTTATGGGGGGGCAAAAGTCTGTCTCCCCGTGACCATCCTAGGATTTTCTTTTTCTTTTTTTGGGGGTGGGGGGAAGGGTCAAACTGAGGGTATGACCTTGACACGGCGTAATGTGGTAAGTATGGGAAAACTTATTTTATCGCGCTACATCCTTAAGTGTGAGCTTAAGTATGGCGACCCTAATTCGGCATATCTTTTTTAATTTCGCGAAACCTTGGGCCAGCGACTGGGCCGCCCGGCCAAGTCGCCCCCCACTTCTCCGGCCCACTATCTGATCTCCACGGATAGGGCGCGGCAGTGGGTGGCAGAGCTGATAAATGAACACCGCGAGAGAATGAAAATCAGGAGAGTCGTGTGGTCGAGTGGCGTGCAAATCGCTCGGTGTGGGTCCCAACTAGATACGATAACCATTCCAACGTTAAACTCCGTAAAATTCCACCCCCAAAGGTACCATGGTGCCAACGATCAACTCATGTCACAACGAAGCCGCGCCCGAAACGCAGCGCCCTCACGTCGTGAGCGCCTCACTCCATCCCAGGCGTCAGCGTTTAGCCAGGCATGGCTAAACTATCGCAGTGGTCTAAAGAAAGCGTAGGAGTGGCTCAAACCTGCTAGAGATATCGCATATAGCGGTGAAATAACTCTATATATCGGAAACCCTAAAACAATGTTAAGTATCAGAACGGTTCGGAACGGCTAGTCTGATTCATAAAAGAAGGTATACATAAATACTAGTCTGACTGATCAAGTGATCTGGGCTTCGGACCTACGAGTGACGGTCACCCAGACTACCATAGGAATTACAGGTGACACTTTCGGTGGTCAGACTGTCATTTTCAGCAGTAGATTAGAAATGCGATATATACCCCCGATGTAGATTAAAATGGCATGTCGGCCCCCGATGAAGATCAAAATGCCATGTTGACACCCGATATAGATTAACATGAAGTGTCTGCCCCAGAGATCGGATGTGGATTTTTTAAAAAATGAAGTCTCTGCCCCTACTCTCACTACCGTAGTCATCAGAGCCTCCGTATGCGTTTTTTTTTTTTTTGGGGGGGGGTTGTTGTGAGATTTTGATTTTTAATTTTCGGATGTTGTCCATGAGTCGCAAAGCGAGCTCACACATCGACTTCCCGATCGGCCGCGCAGCGGCCTCGACTCATGGCTCTGGCTTGCGAGAGTAGTCTGCCCCCGATGTGGATTAAAATGCAGTGTCTGCCCCGCTGTAGATTAAAATGAGGCCCGTGCAACACCGAAACTTGGGAAAGCAACTGTGATGATCGCGTGAATTTCATTGGCTCCTGACTCGACTGTCATCCGTCGGGGATTTTATATGTCATGCGATGTCATTATTTGGTGGATGTTAAAAAACAAATATATTTGCCAACATTTGCTAGCTCTTCGAAGAGCTAGCAAATGTTGGCAAATGTTGGACAACATTTGCACAAATGTCGCACCTAGGACACATCCTGAATCGTCAGATAAAAAAATGGGTAGAAATCGGGAACGGTCCAGAAAGACCACTGGCAAACTGGAATGCCGACATCGTGCATCCCTGGACTCGAATATGCCGAATCTTCCGATCACACACACTCTTGAGGATGGGGGCGTCTGATCCACAATTATAAATTACAAACTACGCTTGACGCGTTGTGTAAACAGGATCACGTTTTTTAATGTTGCCCACGTAGACACGCGCGTTCGCACGAAATATCTCTTTTTAAGTCGTTCCTCACGTTCGATCAAGCGAATGCTGATTTTTGTAAGATCGCGCGGACAGTACTTTATAGATTTGATAAGTCGTTTGAAAATGATCGCCGGGTCATACGGACACTGCATGGCCCGGCGAACAGCATCTTATTTGCTTTTGAGCACTGTTCCAAAATCCGGTGTTGCACGGGCCTGAGCTGTTGGCCTCGGATGTGGATTAAAATGAAATGTCGGCCACCGATGTAGACTTGTCCCTACAATTAATTAAATCGTATAGTGTCGTGACAAGTTATGGAAAGACTACAAAAATGCCACGGTAGCTATAGAGATGGTAGGGGATTGCTACAAAATGACCCTGTTTAACCCCTTAGCCGTTAAAAGCAACTGCTACCTCAAGCTTGCAGCAAGGGGGGGGGGTCACGTTCCATGGCATATCGTGTCCCCGCCCCACCCCTCACAGGAGCAATGTTCATCATCCGCCCGTCTTATGTTAGGTTCACACTCGGGGTCAAACCCCAAAATGTATCGCATCATATATTATATCTGTCAATATATTCCGATGCCGAGTCAACCGTGTTTCTTGTATAGGTGGTGCGCCTTGGCATGCCCAGGCGCCATGGCGTTCCCAAGTTCTAAATAAATGTAAGCTGGTCTTGGGGGTCTCATGATGTGGAGGCGACTACGTGTCGTTCACGGTCAACCGCTGGGGATCGCCCGTTTTGAATTGATCACTCTTGACCCCTCCGTTCGGCTTATACGTGCACATTTCGGATTTCGTACTGTATGCCAGCAACACCGCTTTTCGTTCTCTCGTGTCAGGTGTCGTGGCAAGCGCACTTCAAAATTTCAAATCAAATGCGAAGGTTGAGCTATGCATGACCATGCAGGAACTACCGCATCCCATCTGCGCTTCGAATATACTTTACAGGATGCACTATACGTGTGCGATACGCAAACCGAGGCCAATCCATCAACAATGCAAGCAGTGGATGAAAGGACGGATCTGAGTCGGCGATGTACTATTCACACACGCTTCAACCAACCAAGCTAGTTTGCGTAGGACTGCGTTGTAAGCTCTTACAACATTACATCGCACGTCGTCCCCGTGGATCGGGACCATGTGGACAATCTGACCCGGATAGCCAAATGAAAAGCCAAAGTGCGCGTGGCTACGCGAATCTAAGGGAAAGAGGGACATGCACAATACACATGGTCTACAGTCATGTTACAAGGAAAAGAAAGACCTAAATATGCATGGTCGCTACGCTTATCCAAGGGGAAAGAGGGGCATGCGTCAAAATCGAGTGAAATCATCGATCAAATAACATACCTATACTACTTTGTGAGGTTATTATTTTATACGCAACTGAGCCGCTTACCTCACGAAATGCGCGCATTCAAATAACATACCTCGTGTTATGTATATGCTGCTGATATATCGGAGCACGTATGATGCAATTGTGCATCGTGCTCGTACGATGCACTCCACTCCTTCCAAAGTATTCAACCTTGGAATTAGTTGCATGACTGAGGCCCTGTTGTTGACCGCACCAAAAAGCCGCCATTCTTGCCAGAACATCCCGGCTTCGTAATCCACTACCCAGCGAAGCAGTGCCACGTGGCCTTGAGAGCTACCGTTGCCTCTGGGATGCCTCGGAGGAAATCTGTCAGAATGCCACAAATTCCGTTCGCTGAGTTAAAACGTAATCTTCATATAGCTTGGCATGTAGGCTCCCAGGCCCTTCAGTACTACTGCACAAACATCAACTTTTCAGTGTGCACACTTCTTGGGTGACTATCGGATACTCGCATAAGAATACACATGGAGGGAGAAATTAAATCCAGAGCAGAGTCGACCCGGCCAACATCCCAAGGGTCATGCGCACAGCCAGTAGCACGCCGCACACTTTATGCTGAGGCACTCATTCCTCCCAAAAAAATGTAGTTGCCCGTCTTTTAGGCCCAAACACATCTCAACCTTGTAAACTGGCTAATAAGGCGGAGCGCGCAAGGTCCCTAAACCCAAAAAAAAACCCTTTAAAAAACATGATTCAAATAAACAAAAGGAAGATTCAATCCAAAAGCAAGGCTACCCGCTCCGCGCCCGGATAGGTTAACCGCTCCCAACTCGGATAGGCTACCCGCTCCCAACTCAGATAGGCTACCCGCTCGCAACTCAGATAGGCTATCCGCTCCGCGATCCGACACGCCAACCGCGAATTTGTGATACTCGAATCCCCAATCTAACCGCTTCCAAGAGGTCACTAACACGGGCCGATTCTGTTTTAGCATATAGCTGCATTCCTTGTTTCCAGCTAGTCGATCAGAGGAGCTTATTTGTTATATTTGCTGACAGTTCTACTGAGGGATTCTTTGCTGAAGACATACTTTGTCTCCAAGCTCACCCATCGCCATTATCACAAGTCCTGGCGGCCCGTCAGGCGCGAGTGCCAAGGGAGCTCACCTGCATCAGCTCACCCAGCACCACCTGCAGAGCCGTGTCGTCCCCCAGGTCCTGCACCTTTGCGAGGCGCTGCAGGACGCGCTGCTCCTCCTCCTCCAACGAAGCGGGCCTCACCCCCTGCGCGGTCGGTGCCACGTGGGCAAGCTCTATGACAGCTGCAAGATCTGGGTGGCTGCTCAAGGATAGCTCTACGCGGATCTCGCCCGCAACGTTTGACTTGGCACTACGCCGCTGTTTCCAGCCCCCTCACACACAATCGCAACACGGCCCCTTAAGCAGAAAACAATGCCCCATCACCACCCCTCATGCCCCCCAAAGTATGAGGGTGTTTCAATACTACCCCTCAAGTCAAAAAACTATGACGGTGCTCCATCACTGCAGTGTGCCACTTACCCAGTAGCACATAGTGCTATCCACCCCCTCCAGCCAACAAGGTATGCGCAGTTACCGGTGTGACGACCAATGGTGAGGGACATGCCGACTGGTCAGACATGCCACTCTGTTGTCTGCATACCGCGGTGCCGTGAAGCGTTTTGAGAAGACATGCCGCAAAATCACGGTCGCTTGCAGTCTCAAATTTTGCATTTCTATCGCTGGTGGCCACTACACGTTGTTGCCGCGCTTCACTCCCGGGACGCTGCCCACTAAACACAGACGATGCAGTTTTATCACAGTTTGCTCGGTATCGCGTTTACCGAGTTGTGCTCGAAGCGGAGCCCGCGGAATTCACGCGGTTTCCAAAACGCACCGAACGCGCTGGGCCCCGAACAACAGATGACACGGCAAGCGCGCTGGGCCCCGAACAACAGATGACACGGCAAGCGCGCTGGGCCCCGAACAACAGATGACACGGCAAGCGCGCTGGGCCCCGAACAACAGATGACACGGCAAGCGCGCTGGGCCCCGAACAACAGATGACACGGCAAGCGCGCTAGGCCCCGAACAACAGATGACACGGCAAGCGCTACAACTCAACAACAGACATTTAATAATGCAAGCGCGCTGGGCCCGAACAGATGACACGGCAAGCGCGCTGGGCCCCGAACAACAGATGACACGGCAAGCGCGCTGGGCCCCGAACAACACATGACACGGCAAGCGCGCTGGGCCCCGAACAACAGATGACACGGCAAGCGCGCTGGGCCCCGAACAACAGATGACACGGCAAGCGCCGCTTAGATTCATCTGATGGTAGCCGGCATCTTGACATGCAGACAAGTGACAGTTCGCAGAGACGCGCAGATTGCTCCGTTCTGTTGCACATTCACAAAGGAACTTCAACGGACTTTTTGTCGGCAGAATTTCTGTGTGGCGCGCTGCAAATTCAATTCTGCTTCATCCGATGACGTGGCGCATTTAGTCACTGGACAATGGCAGACACCAAGGGCAAGAAGCTCTTGATGGGCGACCCCGCCCAAACTGAAGGCTCCACTGACGGGACAAATCATCGGTCCAGCCTCCTCCCCCAGAGGAAGATGATCTGATGAAGACTGATTCTGACGATGAGGATGACACTGATAGCCTGATACTGGGCCGGTGGACCGAAGCCTTCAACACCCCGCACGGGAAGGCCGCAGATTGCGAGTCCATGGGTAAAGCGCGTGAGGATGCAGCGCTCCACAATCAAGGGTGAGGGAAGCTGGGTGGCCTTTGGGAGGCCGGAGACGGGCACAGCAGTGCGGCGGAGGCGCGTGCTGGCCTTGACGCTGCGAGAAGGGAAGGAATTCCCAGGCGACGCGTAGCAGAGCCGAGGTTTCTCTGATGAAGGGTGCTATGGGTTCGGGGACATCGCTCCTCTTGGTCTGCCCTCGCAGGGCGGCTATTGAAAGTGACCTCTGGGGAGGCTGCTTTTCTGCCCTCGCAGGGCGGCTATTGAAAGTGACCTCTGGGGAGGCTGCTTTTCTGCCCTCGCAGGGCGGCTATTGAAAGTGACCTCTGGGGAGGCTGCTTTTCTACCCTCGCAGGGCGGCTATTGAAAGTGATCTCTGGGGAGGCTGCTTTTCTGCCCGAATACACCATCGGAGCTATGGGACCAAGATAGCAACGCTGATATTATTTTGACGATGAGCGGAAATGCTACTATTAGACCTAGCATCAACGCATCAACGATTGGAGGAACTTGTGGCGGTTGCCTTTGCCAGTTTTGAAGAAGCTTTCATCCATTAGGTGCCGGCGTACAGGCAGCAACCTTCTGTCGGGCATGCGGCGATGCTTTGCAGTGGCCATCCAACTATGCGAATAAACACGGCACGGGCAGCGCTACTGCGAATCCCCAGAGGGCTTCAGCACAACAGAGAGAGAGAGATTAATCTTTGGATGGATATCAAGCACAGATGCCGTTTGTTTGCTGAATAGACTGTCGAGTTGAGTTTCGATCTGACTGTTCACAATGCATTGTCTGCACGCATGTCACAAGCCGTGAGAAACACATGGCCAATCGAGACGCACCTGCAGTGTGAACCAGGCCCCTCCTGACCGCCCCGCGCGTCCCTCCCACTGCATGGCCTGTAGAGGGAATACCACCCTCCCAAGAAAATCGTCGGTGCCGAACATCTTGTCATCCTTGTCAAAGATATCGAGTGTCAGGAGATGTTGGCTGCCGGGCTGAATTGCCAGCAGCAGCTGCTCTCCCCACTTGGGCTCCAGGCATTTGTCGATGCAGCGCGAGCGGCGGCAAGGACCTCGACCCATGTCAAGGGTGCAGTAAGGGTCACTCGTGCCGCAAGCATCCTTGGCCAGCAGCCCGCGCGCTTCGTGCAATGTCACCTGCATCCAAGCCACACCCCAACAACACCGAAATATGGGAGTCCCAGGGGTGCAACCGATCACAAGCAACACGTCGGCAGCAAGAGGACGTAATGCAGGACAGCGTGGAGAAAATGGAGTACCGTCAGAATGCCTGCGCCCGCTCTGAGGCACTTGTCATCATCCTTACTTGGGCCTCTCCCAACTCCCTGCCCCCAGAAGCCGGTACTGCCTTGTGCAGCTTTTTCTCGATTGTCGCGTTTCTGAGGAGCACCAGCCCCAACCACGTTGTGCGAAGTGAGAGCAGCGCGAGCACTAACGAGGGCAAAACTGGAACCTGGGTTTTCCAATGAGCCGTTTCTCAGCTAAAGCTGCCCTTGTGCCTCATACTGTTAGCAGCTCGTGTAGGCGCTCTAAATTTAGCTACACCTGCACCTCGCGCAGCTGCCCCATGTGTATACCCATTCCGCCAGTCAGAGTTTTTATCGAATGCGCGTAAATCCGTGAGAACAAAAGTCAGATCGAGGCCTGAAAAGCTTGCGCCGTGCCATAAAGCTCCAGGCGAGAAAGTAGAAGTGAAATGGCACATTTCAGCGCCGTTTTCAAGGATATCTCGCGGATATAGCACATTGTTTTGAACCCGTGTGTGAAGTATATCAGGTTACTTGTGATATTGGCATATGGTCTTCATATGCATTAAATCTCTCAGCCTTGCTATATAAATGTTCTGAGAGTAGATTTCGGAGGGGGGGGGGTGACAGTTGAGGCGATCTAATCAAAATGGTTCATCAGTCTCCATTGACAATTGAGACTGTAGAGGTTGATTGCAGTTGTTGTTAGGACAGAAAATATCTGGCTTGAAACCTTGAAAATTGGGCTCAGAACCCTGGGGAAACGAGCCCATAAAGCTCCAGACTCGGCTGAGTAGCTCAGATCCAAGTCTCAGATCTGGAGCATTGTTTCTGTCCGAGCTTGGGCCAACCAATAACAGCTCTGGAAACAGTGGCATGCTGAGCGGGGGGCCACTTGAGTGGGAGCCACCAGATCTACACTGATGACACACACTCAAAGATTGAGATGAGCTGAACTTGGCTTGTCTTCCTGCTAAGTTATACTCTGTTCACTACTTGCCGCATCGAATACACGGTGACTGCTTCTGGTTTATGAGTAGCACTCTGTCTACAGATGGCCAGGTTCGAGTGGCGAGTAATATTGTTGAGCGTGGGAAGACCAGATCTACCTGTGCAGGTTGGCGTTGGAAAAGTTATCAAAGGCTGGGATATGGGTATCCTTGGAACAGAGGCACCTACTTGTGAACCGTTTGCCCTGGTCACGCCGAGCGCCTGCAGTATAACTAAGTGCAGTATAACCGTTTGCCCTGGTCACGCCGAGCGCCTGCAGTATAACTAAGTGCAGTATAACCGTTTGCCCTGGTCACGCCGAGCGCCTGCAGTATAACTAAGTGCAGGCTTGAAGCCCATACGGCGGGACACATAGCGGTGTGGTATAATGGTCACAGAGAGGTGTTCATCTATTGGTAGCCACAGTAGGTCGGATCCTGTCCAGGATTCTGCAGAGCTAGGATTGGCAAGCTGACTTTAATGGGAGCTAGAAAAGGACAGCCAATGACAAGTTGCGCTTATCAAAAAGCAGGAAGACCTTCGGACTCCTTTCACACTCACACTCGCGGTGACCGCAGAGAAAACATTTCAATCAGACTAACACATCAGATTTGTTCACCCGCCCGCCCACAACCTGGGAGAAGGGATTGGGGAAGGGGCTATTCCGGACCCTGGGCCCAGGCAGGCCCCCATGCCTAGGGGCTGCTCTGACCTCACCCAAAGCTCATTTACCTGTCAAGTCTGACAAACCACAACCTAAGGAATTATAATGGAGTCCCTGACTCTCGAGTAAATCTTATTCTAAAGAGACCTTGTCTTGACTTGCAAGGTGTGTGAACGTTGCTCTTGCAATTGGGTCAAGATCTTTAAATGTCAGCCATTCATTCTTCCTTGGGGGCACTTTGAGACGAAAGTTTACCCTACTTGGAACTCTTCTGGCGTCTATGTTCATAAACGCAACGATCCCGAATTGTCTTCAAAGAGGGTACAAGTCGGGATCGTACATTGTCTGCATTCCTTTCAATGAATACGGGCGCCCATATAGTTGCAAAACGCTTACGAAATTGTTCGTACGCCACTTGCGGATGTTTCCCGCTCTTCCTTTGTGAAGGCGGATGATGGCATATGTGTTCCTATATTTTACCTTGAACCGGAGGTATGGTATCACAACGAGGATTTTACTTTCCTGAACATCAACAAGCGCTGGGAGCATATATCCGTTCAGAATACATGTCCTAGGCCAAGTTCTCACGCAGCCGCCCCTCGTGTAGCTATGCCTGTAACTCACGCAGCCGCCCCTCGTGTAGATAGGCCTGTACCTCACGTAGGTTCCGTGCATTTTTTTCGAACACGGAGAGCTTGTCCTCTGAACTCTTCGGAGTGCTCGGCGGGGAGTCTGCCGCCAGAGTGGCAGATGCCGGCGTTTCCGCAGACTTCGAGCTGTCTGAACTGCCGGAGCGTTTCCAGCTAAGTCCGCGAAGCAAGCTGCTTTCCCCTTTGCTCTTGCTCGCCTCGATCCTTTGCGCGGGTGAGCTTGGTGCGGTGTCCGAACTTGGCCTGGTGCTGGCCGGCAACGCTGCGTTGCCAGCATCAGCGGCAGCCGCCGCCGCGGCATCTTCGGTACTCGTGGACGGGAGACGAGAGGTTGAGGTAGAGGACCGTGAGCGTACTGAGGAGGTCCGCGATCGTTCTGCTTTATCTTCATTTTCTTCAGGCTCTTCGGGTGACGTATACGTTAGGCGTGCAGCAGAGATGAGAATGCGTCCTGCCACGTGGGAGCGCTTGCTCCGCCCGACCACCTGAGACAACCTCCAGCCACCCTTTGTATGATCCCCTCCATCTCGGTATGCTCCGTCTCGATCTAACAGCTAAGGTTCAACTCTCTTGTGGCGAATGAAACTGCGGAATAAAATGTCGCACGCACGGAAGGCACGGCCTCTACCCACGATCCTGAGTTTTAGGAATGGCCACCAATGGCAAGTTGCGTATTCTTGGTGCTGTCACAGAACTTAGATTCGAGGGAAGCGAGATAACGGCACACTATTGTGCGAAGTCATGGACCTGAGACCTTATTGGGGACACCCAAGATGAAGGACCGTCACAAGGTCGAGCCGGAGGCACTTGTCTGGGATATTCGGGAAAAGGGCACGGAACGCGTCATTCTGAGCAAGCTTCCCGCGATCCTGCGTAGGCCGTTGTGCTTACGTTATGCCACTGTGCATGTTCCGGGGTGGTGCGCTTGCAAGCCTCTGAAAAGGTGAACGCGCGATACTCGGCCAACTCGGCGCCCGAAAAAATTACGCGTCCCAGGAAATCGTCACTCCCATCTTCGTCTTCGTCTGGAATTCACCCGCGTGAATTAGCTATTAGAATATTTCAGTGTCTCACTCACACCGCTGCGTTGAGGCTTCACTTTCCTTCAAGTGAAAGAAACAGAGGTTACGCGCGGACGAGGGCATTGCATGGCCTGCGGCAAGAAATATTTTCAAAAGATCCCTACAAAATTGCAGCCTCTTGTGCAACGAGTACTGAACGCAAGTTTTATGTGGGAGACTGTTAGCACTGGAAATAACTGTGCAGCGCATGGAGTACGACACATCTCGGGGCAACACAGACACTTTTGTAGGAAAGCACAAGTAAGGCGTAGAGGTATGGGAAGCGCATGAAAGTGTATAGAAACAGGAGATTTACAAGGGTTAAAACCGAAAAGTAGAGCTGAGGTCCTTTCTACCGTACCGAAACAATCGATTATCAGGGAGTCCTTACTAGTGCCTTTCAGCACGAACGATTCCTGCCAAACAGGATTGAGGTTCTGGTCAATTGTTTTGGTACGCGCGGTAGGGCAAGCTTTCCCAAAGGTGAGAATACAGTACGGATCGGAGTAGCCTGCAAGACAAAAGCACTCAGAAAGTCATCCCTCAGCTTCCTCAAAAATATTAAGTTCCTCAGGTTAGAGATATCACCAAAGGAACAATGTCGGTTAATAGAGAACTACATATAACATACCAGTGTCATCTTTCCCGAGGAGAGCGCGCGCTTCGTGAACACAAACGCGGACGCTAATGTCTTCACACTTTTTGGAAGATTTCCTCATCTCCAGGAACTCAGGGTCTGCCCTGCACCCTTACACTGTGACGAAAAGGTTACTGTTTTCTGTGGACCAGTTTCAGGTA
>LGRX02034132.1:0-31621 GCA_001247695.2 Cymbomonas tetramitiformis
GCTTCTTCGTCCTCGTCCTCGTCCTCGTCCCCATTGCCGTCCACCTGCTCACCCCCTTCCGCTTTCGCCTCCATGTACCGCCGCTCCCTGAAGCGCCGCTGCGTCTTCCGAAGGAATCCATACGCCGCAGGCCCTTGCCCACCATACACCTCCACCCCAAAGGGGATGAAGTGATGTGGGCGGACATCCAAGTACGTTGCCACCTTGCTCTCCTCTACCTTCTTCGCCGCCGCCCCGGGGGCCATCATGGCCACTCCCAGGTGCGCGTCTGACATTGGCCGCGCCGTGGCCACATCAAACAGCACATGCTAGCCCGGTCCCTCCGCATCCAGCACTATCACATCCGGGCAATAATTCCGTGAGTAGGTCAGGTAGCCCGCGAAGTCATCGTGCAATGCAGACGCCAAGGGATAGGCAGACTTGGCCACCTCGAACAGCACCCTCTGCAGTTTGATGAAAGAGTACCAGTTTCCTCCCCCACCCCCACGCCCCCCCGGCATACCAGTAAGTATGTCCCGGTGGGATCCCGCTCTCCTTCACAATCGGGGCACTCCTCCACCTGGCCAAGGAGGGGCTGCTCCGCATGAAGAATGCGCCGCAAGGCCACCCGGTATTCCGCCGAACTGAGCTCCAGGGCTGGGCAGCATGGAACACCCCTCAAGAAAGCAGGCCCAATGCTGTTGAAGGTCACCGAGAAAAGCTAGGGGAGCCGAGACGCCCCGACGTGCCCAGCCAGCCAAAGCCAATCCGCAGAGTGGAGGACAGCAGCATAGACCCGTTGGGCACGTTTTTGAGACCTGCTGTAATCACTCAACTTCTTGACGTCGTCCTCCTTTGGCACTTGTGGTGGCAAATGCTCATGTGCTCCCCTCGCCTCCCCAATCACCTCCATCGCCTCCGACACCTTCTGCATGGCCGCTTGCAAAGAATTAACATACGGCAAGTCGCTCTCAGCCCTGAGGTCCTCGGTCCCCGCCGTCACTGTTGGAAAGAGCTCCCGCATATCCTCCCAGACTTGCGCAAACCCACCAAGCCAGGCCGCACTGCTCACCCTCGCTGCCTTAGACAGGCCCATCCCATGCGGGAGGGTGGCAAACTCACAGGAATGCCACGCCAATCCACCGCCAGGCAGCAAGTCCCGCAACGCCCCCTCATCCTCCTGTCATGCTCCTCAGCCGCCTCCTGCATCATCTCCGGCGGCACACCTCGCAGCCAGAACCCCAGCCTCGGGTGGGCACAGAATCGAAGCAGGAGTCCCTGGGCCTGCGCATGCCCAAGCTTGTTCAAGAGGGGCAGGATGCCACATAACTCCTCCACCTTCTTCAACATCTCCACACTGACCGCCTCTGCCTTCCCCACCGGCACCCCCAAGACATCGATGAAGTCCAGCTCCCCCCGTGCACCCGGCATCCCGGCCTCGAAGCAACTGGCGTCCCCCTCAGGCGAGAAAGCCGCTGACTTCACCGGCTGAATATCCAGGCCAATCGCCACTGCCTCCTCCATATAAGTCTCATACGCGAGCACCGCTTCAACCGGAGGGCCCAGGAAGAAAGCGTCATCCAAGTAGGCAAAGATGACCACGCTAGGGTGTCCCTCCTGAACCCGCTCCAGCACCACCTGCAACGGGGCAGCCAAGTAAAGTGGCCCCAGGGAGTCCCCCTGCTGCGTGCCCTCCTTCGACTTGACAAATCGCATCACCGAGCCATCAACGCCCCCCAGCCGAAACCCCAGGTTTGCCTCCACCCCATAACAAAGGTCCGTCCATGCCCACAGCTCCGGGAAGTCCCGCTCGATAGCCTCAAACATTGCCTCACGGTGCACCTCATTGAAGGCATTCCTGGCATCTGCCTTGACACAGACCCATTCCGGGTGCCGATCCAGGGCCGCCAGAACAGTGTGGACCCCCAGGTCCGCCCCTCCCTTCACCGCAACCCCAATCTGGGCCGCCCGCAGTCCACCATGCTCATCATCCTGTCGACGCCCACAAAATCGAGCCCTGAGGGCCTTCGCATGCTGCCTGCATATGACCTTCGCCACTAGCTTCCGGAGAACTTCGCCACACGCAATGGGCCGGACGTTGACGCCGAGGTCGTCCTTCAGCAACGCCACTAACCTAGCGCCTGCCAACCACTCCTGAACCCCCGCCGGGGCCCGACCTGCCGCCAGATGGTTGCACACCTCCAACAGTGCATCTCGCCCACCAGAGACATGGACCGCCCACATATGCTCCCAGCGCCACTGAGAGCTGCCCGGTCCCGAGGCCCGCGGCAGATGACGCATTACATCATCGAACGTCTTCTCATCCAGCTCAAGCGCCTGCTCCCGAAGCTCCCGCCGGCGATCCTCTCCCACATCTTGCCTCCTGCCTGTCCCAGCCGGGTGCAACCGCTCCAGCTTCAGCAACGTCTCCTCCGTCGCTGGTGCCAACTTGGCCAACTCCAGCCTCTTTGCTGCCTTTCCCAGCTGCCCCGCCTTCACCAACCGCACAGCATCTCGCAGCACCCGTTCCTCATCCGCCTCGGCCACAGCTCGTCGATCCCCCGGCACCTCCGCATGCAGCCCCTCCCACTCGCCGCGTAGGAAGTGGGCGCAACGCTCCTTAATGACCTGGGCCACACCCTGCTTCACCCCCTGCTGGACCGGCTGAAGAACCAGGCGCGGGAGTAAAAAGAACAGCTTGTAGCCTCGACGTCCTCTGTGTCCACCCGCATCCTCCGAAGCGCGACCATCACACACTCGGTGAACAGTCCCCACAACTTCTTCGGCACCATCAGGGAAGGGAAGTCGCTCACAGCACACTCGTCGACACTCAATTCTCGCAGCCATGTCCACCCCGCCTCTCCAAGCCCATCCGGGTCCCCCACCAAGCTCTCGCCTCCGTGCTGCCCCTGCGCCCGCCTCGCCGCCCGTGGATTGCCCCGGCCCCCACTGCCGCCTCCCCCCTGAGCCGGCGCACAACGCTGAGCATAACTAGCCAGACAGCCCCCACCCCGACCTTGATGCTGCCGCAATCCAGTCTCCGAGAGGATATGTCCACAGCTCTGCTCAGGGCACCGCGTGAGCCTCGCCGCAGACAGCAGAAGCCCCGATGCGTCAGGATGGCTCCGCCGAAAATGCTCCGTCAGGGCTCGTCTGCTTCCTAGGGCCCCCACTGAGCACCCCGGCACCGAGCAGACCACATTCCCCACCCGCTGTCCTGCCCCCTTCCGCCCGCCACTTCCCTCGAGCTGCGCCGACCCACTAGTCCCTCCCGAGGCACCCCCCAACGGTCTCAGTGGCTCCACAGCCCCTCCCTCACCCGCCACATCAGCCCCGCGCTCTGCCCCCACCGTCCTCGTCCCTAACCTTACCCCGTGGACACCCTCACCCGCCACCCCCACGGCCTCCTCACCACCCGACTGTCCCACCGCTACAGCACCACTCCCAAGATCAACGCTAACCCCAGCCGAACGCCCCGACAGTTCCAATCGAAGTGACAGATGAGGGCCCTCCACGCCCTCTCCGCTGCTCACTGCCATCCCACCCGCCAGACCATCCACTCCGGCCCCGTCCTCCCCGCTGACCCCCTCAGTTTCGCCACCCGCACCCGCGCCCGCATCCCCCCGAGGCAACCGCCGCCAACCCATAAGCAAGCCCTTCTCCGCCTCCCTGCTCCAGCCACCAACCGTCTTCACCCCGACGCGCCGCCCACCACCCCGCCTGGACAGGAAACCGTCATGATCACCCGGGTCTCTCGGCCTGTCCTCCAGGAACACCTCCTCTCTCTCCGGGTTCCCATCAAGGTACTCAATCACCGTCGCCCCCTCCACAGATGCCCCCCCCCCTAACCGTCCACCATACCAGCTGCGCTCACCTGGCCAATACACCTCCACCAGGGTGCCCACTGGCAACGCCGCCATCGCTGGGCCTACACTTTGCCCAGCCGATCTCCCACCATCAACACGCCTTTCATTATTTACACTATCCGTGACCGCCAGGTCCGCCGCCTGCCCAGCCGCCCCTTCCATATTTACACTATAAACAAACCCCTCATTCGCCCGATTACCTTCATCAGAACTCATAGTCATAATTCATTCATTCGAACACCACGCCCAGTGACGCTCACCACCTGCCACCAAGCCGAAAAACCAAAACCAAAATCGAGCCAAAAAACAGCATCCGGAAACTCATCGCCATGGATTTGCAACCGGCCGTGGCCTTAGGAGTCCTGCCTCTCACCCCGGGGGATTGGGCGGGCAGGTGCTGACGCCAGCAGAGGCATCCGTCAGATACAAATGTATCCAATATACTGGACAGTCAGCTGGGTTGGCCTGGATGGGCGCTCTATGCCAACCGCGCGGAGGGCTGTCTGTGCAAAAGTAACCGCGCCCCGAAGGTCTCCGGTACCCTCGACCGTTGCCGTTGATGCAAAATCCATCTGCTGTTGGCTCCCCAAACAAATATATGAAACCATGCCTGCACAGGCGCAACATATGTACACAACTTGAACAACACGTGTGTGCGTGAAACCCAAGACCGGATCTGGACCGTAGAGAGCAACGGCAAGCGACGGCCACCACACCAGAAGTGCGGATATTCGTCCTTACGGGCCCGAGTCCAGACCACACCCAACCGGCACCACCACTAACACAAGCAACACAATCAACACAAGAAGGAGAACACACAACCAAGGCTCCGGTCGGCGAAGGCAGCAGCCAACACGTTGCACTCGGAGGCCTCAGCAGGGAACCCCGAGCGCTATCAATCGACACCACAGGCAACCCTAGCCGTGTGGGGGGGTCATATCCCTCAGCCGGCAAACGCTCCCCCCTCCATTCTTTGTCCCCCGGCCAATCCGGCGAGGGTTAGGCCCCGGGGGGAGGGCCCTGTGTGTTTGTGCTTATCCTTGGATGGAAGTGGGTTTTGGGAGGCAGTTGTCCCTGTGGTGCCATTCTGGCGGGCACTGCCTCTTGGAGAGCTCGGTGGATTCGTCTGCCTTTGCTGCAAGGAGAGGCCGAGGGTGGTGAAGTCCACGTTCTGTGTTTTCCCTTGATTTTTGTGGGGAGCACTTAGGTGCCCGCATGTTTTCATTTTAGAACATGGGTTGTCCATGCCATGTGCTGTGTGGTGTGACTGCATTCATGGCATAACCATGGACCAACGGGTCCCATCCATCGACTGTGAGCCACTGGGGACATGCCAGCAGGGTCCGCTTACTCCGTAACCCTGGGACCAACTATTGTTGGGCGATGATCGGTCAACAAGGATCATCTTTCCGTGCTGCTTTGCATCTGGGTTGGGAACATGTGTGAGTTGGTGGTATCTTATCACGGCCCCGCCCTGATCCTGATTTGCTTCTCACATCCACTGGGATGATGGTAGGCTGGCTTTTGTCGGCTTCTCTCATGCCATTCAGTGTGTGCTTATCCTTGGACCGACTCCTTTGGCACCCTGTAGCCACAGAAGACCGGCTGCACTATGTACCCAAGCCGGGGATCAAAGGATTCAGCACACACTTCGGGACACTTATCCGGATTCTCCGGAGCTCGCTGGTGAAGAATGGGACCCCCTAAGCCTTACCGAGCCACCTGAGCCCCTCTGCAACTGCACCGCCGGCGCGCTGCTGCCATGTCTCTCTCGCCGGTTCACCTGTGCCCCCCGAGCTGGGTTTTAGGGTTTCGGGATTAGAATGTCAGGGGAGACCTCGACGGGGGTTCAGGGGCACAGTACGGGGCCCTTCGGGGGGATGTTGGGGGAATGTCTTGTGACTTCAAGGGGATCTCTGTGGACTTTAGGCGAACCTTAGGGGAGTTCGAGGTCACTTTACGGCGGTTGTAGGGGATGCCGGGGGACTTACAGAGACTTTAGACGGACCTTAAGGGGGGTTATGGGGGGGTGTAGGCGGACCTTAGGGCGGATGTCAGGGCACTTTAGGGTGTATCCGACTCAACACGTGCACACCCAACACGGTTGCGCCTGCTGCGTCGGGTGTGCCCTGAAGTCACTTGAAAGTCTTACGGCATTTCCCCCAAAGGTTCCCCTAAAGTCCTTCAACATTCCCCCTAAGGTACCCCTCGATTCCCCCTAAAGTGGCTCCGACATGCCCCCTAAAGCCCGCATGAATACCCAAGATATCGCCCCGACATCCCCCCTAAAGTCCCCCAACATCCCATCCAAAGAAGTCTCCCAAAAGTGCCCCTTACCTCCCCTGAAATCCCCCTACATCCACCTAAAGTATCCCTATCGTGCCCGCGAATTCCCACTACATTCCCCCTATATATACACCTAAATCCCCGCTAGCGTGCCCTTGAACTCCCCCAACATCTCTCCTAAAGTCCACCTAAAGTCCACCTAAAGTCCCCTAAAGACCCTTGGCATCCCCCTAAAGTCCCCCAACCCCCGACACCCCGATACCACCCAGGCATCCCCTTACATCGCCCTTACGTCCCCCTAAAGTGCCCCTTGGATTCCAGACATCCCCTAAGGTCCAACTAAAGTCACATTAAAGTCTCTCTACATCCCCCAGTGCCTCCAGCAGCCCTAATAATCCCGAGCACCCCCACAGGCATCCCCCAACATCCCATACTAGTACACGCGAGCTGATTCCAAAAATACCAGTTGGCATATGCCAACGGCGCGCTCATGCCCCAAAATTTAGCAGAGTCTCGCTTATGATTTTACAGTGGCGTGCTCATGCCGCAACATATATACATACACGAATGGTCGATCTGAAGAGCGGGCGATCCCGGCTAGGCCACGGGGCACAAGCCTACGGCCATGCAATGGTCATATCAATGTGGCCATTAGCTGTCATAATCGGCTGAGTTGATTCTCGGCTTTCACTTGCCCTTTCGACTTCACAGTTCGATAGATACTTATGATGGATCTGTCAACTGCGAGCGGACTGCGATTGTTCCATCGAGTGGTCACTCGCGGCTCGCGACGGTATCACGCGTGCGCCAGCGCCATGCAGCTCGCCGTGCTCTCTCGCGTAGTTATCATACAGCGCTGTGATTGGTGTTCTAAATTAAAGTAGGTAAGCAAGTAGGGAAGTGACTTGCCAAGGTTTATCCTTATAAAGAGCAGGAATTAGATAGAGAGAGAGACTTCTTTGACGCATCCTCGTCCAACTTCTATGGCTCTTCCACCTTTCTCTTACCACCCTTGGGAGGTGTTGAATGTGGTGTGGTTCTCGGATCACTGTAGCATGTGCGTGTCCTCTTGTCACTACTTATGTCGGTTTGGATCACTATGGCATGCGTTCTCTTTGTCGCTGCATGCGTCGCTTCTGGTTACTATAGCATGTGTCTTCCTGCCACTACTTGTGTTGCTTCAGAACTGAAGAAAATACTGTCTTGGTGCGTACTCCATGGTTATATCCACAATATTACTTTAAAAGAGTTATATTCAAGAATTTAGGCACATATCTGTATTGCAGGTGGAAGACAAGTACACAATTGAAGAAAGGGGATATTAGTTTTGAGGCTGATTGGGCCTCTTTTGTTCGTCAACTAGCAGTGCTTTCGACCCACCGAGCAAAGGGCACATTTGGAAGGAGCATATTCAAGCGATTAGGAGGATTGGAGGCATTGTACATATTGCCGACTCAGACACTGGAGATTGCAAGATGAAGGTGTACAGACATGAAAGCAGCGCTATGATCACTAGCGGTCATCTTGATTTACGTTCACAAGCAGCAGAAAATTCTACATCGCTCACCTAAGTATTGGACTGCGTCTCGGGCAGGTGTTAACCAAATTTTTACCTACAACACAAAATCCGCAAATCACCAGATGTGCATTTTTATTTGTATCCTGATCGATGCTGAATGTTTTGAAAGTCAAATCCATCCAATGTAGATGCACAATGTTTATATGATTCATGGCAGTGGAGAATGCGTATGCAATAAAAGCCGAATCGCCAACTAGAAGAATAGGTTGACATGGTTAAGCCATGATGGTAAGATCGGCTTGTATGCCTTTTGTCAACGGGGTTTCACTTTGGATCAATTTCTCTTCATTTGCAGTAATGTCAAAGTGAATGTCAAAGTGAAAGTTGCTGAGAAGAGCCGGGGCTATACTTCGGAATTTACATTGTAGGCTTTCTGGCCTTGGCGGGCCGACCTTTCAGCATCTAGAGGAATATGTAAAGGTAATTTCCCAATTAAATATTGATAAAACATTGTGGACATGATGCTGACCTGCCGTGATTTCGGAATAACTCAAAACATTCTTCACATCACTGCAGCGCAGTCGCCCATGATGACAACCTTTGTGCGCGTTTATTCGCACCTTCGACTTGCATTGTACACTGTGTCAACCCGCCGTCTACACGCTGCCGTGATGCAGCAGCGGCGCGCGCCGTCAACATGACCTCGGAGACGCTGTGATCGACGGTTTGGGCTGCCCGCGCTTTGCCCCTTGGGGGGGGGCGGCAATTCACATCGCAAAGTCCGAGGGGGCTGACCCCCCGAAGGTGACCACGAGGAGGTCGGACGGGAACGGGTGTAGCGGTCTCGAACGGCGCTGTAGAACACCGGGTCGAGCCGCTCGAACAAGTGCTGTCGTCGGGTCGCCTCCGTCGGGTTCCAGTCAACCGCCTTGTTCTCGCGAACAAGGCGGTGTTCCTTGGCAAGGAAAGTAGGCCGAGGATCCACACGTGCCGGGACCTCTGAAAAGCAGGGTCTGGGGGTCCAACCCCTGCACGACCCCGAAAGCAGGTCTAGAGGAGGGTTCCGACTTCTAAGACCCAGTGCCATGTTTAGGGGAAGGGGGAAGGGGGGCTGAGGCCCCATCCACCCCCCCAAGACCCATACCATGGTGACGAGAAATGCACCCAAAACTCATACAAAATGCTTCAAATGCGCAATGTTAGTTAGAACTCGACCCCCTCCCCGCGAACCCGGAAGGTGGTGGTACCTGGGCACCCCTGGAAGGTGGTACCGCGGGAGCTGGACTTCGGTCCTGAAAGGCGGGTCTAGCTGATCGATCCCCTGAAGACCTGAACATCCGACACCCCCCACGACCCGAAAAGCATGTCTAGGGTAAGGGTCTGACCCCCCACGACCCGAAAAACATGTATAGGGGGGGAGTCCGACCCCCCCACGACCCGAAAAGCAGGTCTGGGGGGCGGGGGAGGGGGTAATCCATGAATTACCCCCCCCACACACACACCAGTAGCAAAGCGTGGGTAGCCTTGGGCGGCGGGGACATGTTGAGATGTGTGGCAGTGAACTTACGGGTAGTCACAATTTCGTTTGAAAGTGTTTCCGTCCGGTTAACATGTTCGGCAAATCTGCTCAATCATACCGTGCGCCAACTGGATATATGTATTGGAAGCTTGTCATAAAAAATCTGTATATCCGGCATGTTCGGGGTGAGAGTCCTAAACAAGGGCTCCCTCCGGAGTATAAAGCAAGCACTTACTGGAAATGCTCTAATAGCAGTCGGTTGGGATGCAAGGAATCCCAAGGTTTAATATCGGATACGGATCTTTTCAATTACACTTTCGGTCAAGTTACTTAGCAGCCACAGAAGTGGCTGCAATATCTAACAATTTAAACTCAACCCCGAGAGCTTGCACAGCTCTCTACTTAAGGTGACTCGTCCTTACCATGTCACTTCATGTGTTCAGTCATTTGCTGACTGCAACAACCAGTCAGCTGGGATCTGTCATCGGTACTTAAATGTCTCTGATTGTCACCTCCCAAGTCTCTCATTTGAATACTCACAGATCTGCTGATGTGGCTGTATAACTGAGGTCCTTCTCGATTCCCTCCAGTTATGTTCGACTGATCGAATCCTAAATGGTTTCCCACCAATTCTCTCAAGTCTGGTCTGCTGTAGGTGCAGATATTCAAATGTCACATCTGAGTCAGTCACTTCTGTCGGTCACCTCTGTCAATTCTGCTAGTCGCCTCTGTCATTCGATCATGCCGGTGATTGTCATCATTTCCGGTTGGTGACTGTCATCATTTCTGTCACTCGTCACTCTGACACGTCTGTCTCTCGTACTGACTCGTGATGTACCCTAGTACAGGGCATCATGTCGATATTATGATATACAAATCAATCTATCGGAATATCGGTATGCATCTATAACCTTTCACACAATCGATTGATTACCCTCGCACGACTATCGATATCACCTGATACCTTTTGCCAAACGGAATAATGATCAGCCTGCATTGTTGATCGCAAAATCGATATCGGTTGAAATTTATATTCAATTTGTGCTATTGATATCAGAATATGGGAATCGATTATCCAAGTCGACTTTGCACAGCGACTATAGTCCCATTATTCTTATATTGGCGGACGATGACGTCGTGGGTATTGCTAGATATAATATACTGATATATCTATTTGTTGTATACCCTAGATTAGGGTTTCGATATCAGAACGGTCGGATTGATAAGTTAAAACGAGATCAACAATACCTGACTTTAAGTTCAGGTTTTAGGTTTCGGTCTACAAGTGACGGTCACCCAGACTACTTTAGGATGAGGCAGGTGACACGATTCAGGGTCACTGTGCCAAATCCACCACACCACCTATTGTGGGGACCAAACTAGGTAGCCGAAACAAGAACAAATGCCTACTGAGAGGCAGAAAAGGCAGTGCTAGTGGTTCAGGAGGCACTGTGCTCATACTGGCTAGGCCCCCCTCCCCGAACATGCAGTGCCAAAAGCCGTGCTACTACTTTCTACTGCGCAATTCTAATATACTGAAAGCCCGAAACAGAGCCCATCTTGGGGCAACCTACACCTACAACATCTCGAACTGAAGGCAGGTTAATTGCAATCCTGTCAGCACTAGCCACTTCCACAACGCCCAGGAGAGCTGGTACCACTGTCACAACGCCCAGGAGAGCTGGTACCATTGGTTTCTGAAGCATAGCCGGTGTCCACATTGTCCAATGAAACATGTGTATAGCAAAATGAGGAACTGCCGATGTTGTTGTAGTCGATTGAAGAAGGTCCACCCTCGTCCTCCCCGTCTGAGGCGGGCGGGGTATAGTCTGGCGATGGCGGACTATACGGCGGCGAAGGCGGAGCACCACCCCGCGAGGGCGGCATCGGTAGAATCGGAGCAGCCACAGGCGGCTCTGAGGGTCCCGGGTGCCAAGTCCAGCCAGGGTACCGCCCATGCAAGTTCCAGTACCACCCCGCTGGCTGCCAATACCGGAACGGCGGGATCGCAGCGGGTGATAGCACACCAGCACCACCGACCTCGTCGCCCGTGTGCTGCGGTGTCTCGGAGAAATCATGCGTGGGGTAATTTGAGGTAGAACCCAAACCTCGATCGTCGATTGAAGGTGTGCGGAAGGTTGATGCCGCTGCCAGAAGCATCTCTGGATACGCATGAACGGCACCACTGACCGGTGGAGCCGCGTCGGCGCCCATGCCGACACCACCGAAGGCTGAAGCGGCTGACGGTACAGCGGTGGCACACACAATGAATAGCATGCAAACCGCCAGGGACGTTAGGGCGGAATGCCCAAAGCCCAACGGCGGCCTGTCGCAGCTCAAAGCCTGTCGCGGTGGCGGAAGACCGTCGTCGTCATCCTCGGAGTCCTCCCCTGCCACGGAAACCGAATCCACGGGTGCCACGGGCCCCATGCAATGCATAGCGAGAGGCGGGTTAGGGTCGGAGAGACCAAACCCTACCGCAATCTTGTCCATGAAGGACACGTCCGGCTCGTGGGCGTGCAACATGCTGACGGGGTACATCCCCTCGTCAGACCCCATCGACGGCGGAGCAACAGGCGCTGCTGGCGGAACTTTAGGCAACCTTTAACGAACTGGTTGCTGGCTGCTGTTTTTTTAATATTCGATATAATATATCGACGTCGTAGTCGATAATATACGTATTTTTGTAATTTTCCGTCCTTCCCTCGCAATGGCTGAAGCAGTTCAAGAATGGGGCCTTCAAGAACCGACGGTACGTACGTTGCGTGGTGTTTGAATGTTTCGTGCGCGTTTCTTGAAATATGAAAACTCATCATCCTTTGCAACGAGTTGTTTGCGGGCCCAAGGTCGGAACACTCGTTTGCATTCATAACTTTGCCTGCGGATCTAAGATCGAGGCACATCATCCACTAACTATACCACCTGCGGACCTAAGGTCGAGGTGTGTTTCTTCGTACGTTGTACCATTGGCGAGGTATGACGTGGACCTCTATGGGGATCGGTGTGCCCTGTGTGACATCACGAGCACCGAGGATCCAGCTTTTCGGAGTGGGGAGCCGACAGGGGCTCCCGGGCAAGAGGAGTAAATCTCCATCGACCCCGTGGACAGAGGCAGCCCTATACCAATGTGGCAGCCCGTCCTTCATGGCCCTCGCGGACGTCACGTGACGAGGCCACCGCCTGTACCCCGACAAAGCCCGTCTCACTGCGAGCGCTGCATGCCCCAGTGAGCACAGAGGCTTCATCAGACTCGTCCCATGGTGTGGCCGCACGGCCCCCCTCCACCGTCAGCCCGAGGCCCCGTTCATCACGGATTGCCTTCAGTGGCCGAGAGCGCGCACGGCGCGCAACCATTTTGAGCAGACGACCCCTTTCAGTGGAGGATCCCCCCCTGCTCGGGGATCATTGACTCCGCCGATAACCCCACCGACAGCACATCCTTGTTGGGAGACTTACTGTGCCGAACACGGTGTCCCAATTGACCGCGGTAATGTTGATGGACCTCCCCCACGTATCCGAGCTCATCACGCGGCACCAACAGTTCAGCCCAGCGACTACAAGGATCTGCACCTAGCTGCACCGGGGGCCTCCGAGGTGTACCAGAGTTCCCTGGCGGATCAGCGTAGGCGGTTGACATCGTGGAGCTGGAGAAGACCGGCCGGGGCTACCTCTGAAAGTGTCGTACTACGACAACTATGCATGACCCTCAAGAAGAAGTCCCCGGCAGAGGCACACAAGATGGCTGAGCGCAGTCGTCGCCATGCTACACGACGTCCCGCGACTACACCCTTCAGCCGTCGCCAACGGAAGTACGAGTTGGACGAGCTTATACTTGCCCGCTTGCGTGGTCGCATGGGCGGCACATTGGGCTTGGCCTGGGCAGAGTTGAGCCCACGCGAGCAGCGTCGGGCTGTGGAGCAAGAATACGGGCCGAAGACTAATGTACCTCAAGAAGGTCGACCTTGGGAGACGACTGGGCTCCGTCGCCTTCGACGGCGTCAAGCGTCGGCGGCGATATCAATACAGCAAGCCTATCGCTTGTGGCGACGTCGGCGGGCACAACGAGCGCAGGGTACCCCCTTTGACTCCCATGCGCTCAAGACGGCCTCCACATGGACCACGGCAGTCCAGCGGGTCAGACAGTGCGGCAAGGCGATTGTGCAACCAGCATGCAACCGCATGCAACCAGCATGCAACCGCATGCAACCAGCATGCAACCGCATGCAACCAGCATGCAACCGCATGCAACCGCATGCAACCGGCATGCTCCAGTATGCCCCAGACATGCCATATGCCCCCAGTAGGCCGTCTCCGCCTTTTGGAATGGCTCTCCACTATGCCACAGGCTCGCCAACCCATGCCCCAGGCGTGTTGACACATGCCCCATACACGCCCGCGCCGATGTCGACCACCTACGGGGATCCATGGACACTACCCGCTTATTTTCCACCGCCTCCACCTCCGGTATATGGAGCTGACCCTGCGTCGGAGGCACGAGCTAGAGAATGGTGGGCAGCGCGAGAGCGCATGGCGGCTGCGGAGCGGGCGGTGGTGATACCTGAAGACACCGGGAGCGGCATCGGGAGATAGGCCGCTCTTGAGGGGGGAGGAGTTGTACCGGGAGGTACGAGCAGAGGGGTTGCATGCTACGGAGATCCGGTTGCATGCTGCCGACGAGTGGTTGCATGATACAGATGCCTGGTTGCATGCTGCGTATGCCTGGTTGCATGCCACAGATGCCTGGTTGCATGCCACGGAGGCCAGGTTGCATGCCACGGAGGCCAGGTTGCATGCTACAGATGTCAGGTTGCATGCTACAGAGGCCAGGTTGCATGCCACGGAGGCCAGGTTGCATGCTACAGATGTCGGGTTGCATGCCACAGAGGCCAGGTTGCATGCGACGGAGGCCAGGTTGCACAGATGTCGGGTTGCATGCCACAGATGCACACGGAGGCCAGGTTGCATGCGACAGATGTCGGGTTGCATGCTACAGAGGCCAGGTTGCATGCGACAGAGGCCAGGTTGCATGCGACAGATGTCGGGTTGCATGCCACAGGGGCCAGGTTGCATGCGACAGAGGCCAGGTTGCATGCTACAAAGGCCAGGTTGCATGCTACAGATGTCTGGTTGCATGCCACAGAGCCAGGTTGCATGCAACAGAGACCAGGTTGCATGCTACATATGCCAGGTTGCATGCTGGTGACGGGTGGTTGCATGCTGCAAGGGCCTTGTTGCATGCCGGTCACAGCTGTATGAAGAAATAATTGATGGCAAGGCAGATTTCAGGAGAAGATCTGCAATGACAATAATTATATTGAGGATCTGGTGGATTCCAGAAAGATCTGCAATGGCAATATCGTGATCTGCCTGATGATTGGTGGAGGAGTACCAGAATCAGGCATATATGTGCACATGATTGGTCGATGGCAGATGTCAATACAGGAATCCTGCTAGTGATTGTTAGAGAGCAACATGTTGAAAGGGAAGCTTGGAAAAGTGGACCTCAGTTAGTGTTGATCAAGAGAATGAATTAAGGACAAGTTTTACATGTTAGTGTTAGGCTGTACGCCAAGACTGAACATAAGGATATAGATGTATTAGGTTTGAGACCAGACATTATATCGGAAAAGTGATTGTAATTCTAGGCTAGAAGCCAGAGTTTGTCATGCAATAAAACAGTGGAATATAAGACTGTGAAGTTAATATTACACACCAAAAACAGCAGAAAATATAAAAAAGAAAGAAAGAAAGAAAATAAGGAAGAAAATAAAGAAAAGAAATATGTTTAAGTTATCAGGAGTGTGCCTGGTACAAAGTGTGTATTTCTCGCCAATCAAGTGCACAATGCCTTCGTACGCCGTTCAAGTGCAAATGATCTTTGTTTTGCCGCAATTCATCCAAACGAGGCTAGAGTTGGAGACCGACGTGACGTCCCTTTTCAATAACGGTCTCATCTCCAATGGCGGTCCAAATCTCAAGCTCCTTGAAGGAATCGCGAGCATGCTAGAGCGCGATACTTACAACAAGCGTGAGACTCGCCCATTCGAAGCGGTGTTCGGTCCGGTCGAGCCTCCCTTCTCTCCAATGGGCCTAGAGAAGTTCAACTTGTTGTTTTTTGGTGGGGCCCCTTCAACGCCTAGCAAGACCTTCGCACGTTCCATTCCCACCCTACTAGCCGACGAGGTTTTTTTTACCCTTGTGCCTTCCAAGGATATCTCCCTTGATCTTGGAAGTGTGCGCCTTGCCTCTAGGCACTCCCAAGCCAATTGTGTTTTTTTGCTTGAGTACCTACAAAGCAAGGCTAGGGAATTCTCGGGTGGGAAGGATCTTGAAGGTTTGGTTGCTCCTATCTCATTTTGGTTTGGGAGTGCGGTGTGTGAGGTGGTTAACTATGGCCATCGCTTGTCGATGTCCGATGTGCAACCCCCGGATGTCGTCATGGCAAGCTTGATGTTGCTTGCGGTGCAAGAGGCCAATCGTGGCCTCATCCCACTAACCCCCTTCCAAGTCAACGCGGTGCAAGTCCACTTTCTACCAAAGCCCCACAATTTTGCTTCGGTGAAGGTGGATTTCACTTTCAACGACGGACTCCGTAAGGATTCACTTTTCAGTGATATCCAGCGGGTGATCCTCGTTGTTTTTGACACCGTGGAAGGTGAGCCACCTTCCGCGGGGACACCGTCCGAGTCAACCGTCGGTGGGTACACTATTCCCTCCAAGGCACCTCCGCCACCACCAAAGGTAGAGCTTCTCTTTGAGGGTGTGCATAAGTTTACTGTTGGGAGTGGAGAGCTCCCGGTGTTGGGTGGTGATGTTGCCTCTAAGGGTTTCAAGATTTTAGCTGGGAAAAAGCCCTTGGGTTTCCGCGGTGTTTTCATTTTCCACATGTGGAATTCGGCCACACTTGTCCACACGAATAGATGCCTAAAGAGGAGTGCCGAGGAGATGATTAGACCAACTATAGACTGAGACAAATTGTTATAAGGTATATAGGTATTATTATCATAGAGTCTTCCTTATCATATCTTAGACCGATACCCTATTATTTACAATTCGTATATAGCCACAAGAAATGGGTATCAGATTTTGGGTTTCACTTATCCTATCACAACAAACAATATATCGTTGTGTTCGTCTATAAAAGACCTTTATGTATGCAAAGTTTCATTCGAAAAGACCTCGTGAGTCAAACGTTATTCACGGTCAAGATACCCTATTATTTACGGTTCGTATATAGCCACAAGAAATGGGTATCAGATTTTGGGTTTCACTTATCCTATCACAACAAACAATGTATCGCTGTGTTCGTCTATAAAAGACCTTTATGTATGCAAAGTTTCATTCGAAAAGACCTCGTGAGTCAAAAGTTATTCACGGTCAAGATACCCTATTATTTATGGTTCGTATATAGCCACAAGAAATGGGTATCAGATTTTGGGTTTCACTTATCCTATCACAACAAACAATATATCATTGTGTTCGTCTATAAAAGACCTTTATGTATGCAAAGTTCCATTCGAAAAGACCTCGTGACTCGTGACCTCGTGACGCGACATGGTGACAAGGTTATTCGTGGCATGCATGTCGCCGCGGAACGGAACACTCCGCTAGAGACGCTCGTGCCGTGGTATTCGTTGTATTTCTATATGTGTAATTTCATTTTGGCAATCGTGATACAACTGTGTTAGAGTACCCCCCTTCAGGCTACTTCGACATTCTTTGTGTAATTGCATATTGATCGGTGATCTTGCATTGTATCGGTGGTGCGGATATTATGATATGTCGATATATCGGTACATATTGGCATATAAGTCTCAATCGATATCCATTTTGCGCACATTTCATCCATAGATCGGTATCGCTTCGCTTCGGACTTCGCCACACCACGGGTCCATGCGAGGTCCACGCATCGCCTTCCCCGCGCAGTCTATCTCGGGTGTGCCACCCTACGGGTCCATGCGGGGCCCATGCTGGGTCCATGCGAGGCCCACGCATCGCCTTCACCACGCACCCCATCTTGGGTGCGCCACTCCCAGGTCCATGCGGGGTCCATGCGAGGTCCACGCATCGCCTCCCCCGTGCAGTCCATCTCGAGTGCTCCACCCATGGGTCCATGCGGGGTCCACGCGGGGTCCACGCGAGGTCCATATATGGTCCGTACGGTTGGGCGCCTATCGGAGGTTTGGTCCGTGCTGGTCCAACCTGGGTCCGAGCGATCATGTTTGGTCCAGGGTCGGTCCGGGGTCGGTCCAGGGTCGGCCCGGGGTCGGTCCAGGGTCGGTCCATGCACCACATGCTGCCTTAAAGCATGGCCATACGGGTCCATGCGAGGTCCCCCACGCCAGCGGCGAGGAATCCGTGGTGAGATTTCGATGGACACATGGACCCCACATGGACCGACGAAACACCGCATGGACCCATGGTGAAATGTCGCATGGACCGAGAAATCAGTGGTACCACGTGTGGGACCCACCCCGGACCGATAGGGATTTTTGGACCAATCTAGTGGTAAAAACCCGAAGGCTTCATCGACGGGTCCATGTGATCCATTTTTCACGGGTCCATGTGGGGTCCATGTGGTCCCTACGGGTCCATATGGGGTCCATGTGGGGTCTCTATTGGTCCCGGGACCGCATGGACCCGTCCTTATTTGGTAGGGTTCCAAGTGTTATGTGTTGTATAGGAAAATCGTATATAATGTTGAGATGTCGATATGTATTACGTAAAGGACCCGATGTTGACAACGGTTGAAAGAAACGTTCCGTAGTAATGGGGGGGTGTGGGGGGGGCGGAACCCCCCCACCGGGCGAAGACTTAAAACTATTCCGTAGTAATGGGGGGTGTGGGGGCGGAGCCCCGGCAGCCCAAAAATTATCCGTGGCCAGTAATGGGGGTGTGGGGGGCGGGCCGCTAGGAGGGAAGTCTTAAAAATATGTCGATAAGCAATTCAGCAACAGATACAAATCCCGTATTGATACAGGCGAGGAGACGGGAGGGTCCAAAGCACCGCGCCTTCGTAGATCACCGTCAAAACTGAAATGGAATCAAATTATATACAAACGCAGGACTGAAAATTCGTTTCGCAGTTTTCATCTCACCGACGCTAAAGCTCTTGTCAAATTTATAGGGGGTACGTAAACGTACGGGTGGGGAAAAAACAATCCCCAATCTTCATGAACGAACGTAAACCGCTTTGAATAAACTTTGAAAACAACCCAATACCCCCCATCCCCCACCCTCCCCTCCCCCTCCTATATGTATATACGTGACACGATGGCTTCTGTCCTAAACCAATAGGAAAACGAATGACAAGGCTTCACCTTAACCCCTAAACTGCTGAAGGAATTTCGGGGTTTTGAAATTTTGGGTTTATTTACAATAACTTTGGCACAAGGGTCCTGCCTCAAATTTTGAAAATAGTGTCGGAAAGGTCTTCTCAAGGCGAATCGCATGTAAACGTTGAAAATGCATGACACTTGATTGACACCGACGACGTGATTGTCAACTGAAAAATGTTGATGGATGTGCACATCGTTAACAATTTAAGCCCTAATATTGACCCTAGACCTCCGGGTATAATCTTACAAAGTGCTCAACATGCGGTTAGGGCTACTTATATTGTTAGGGGTGTGTAACACTATGACAAATGTGCCGTAGATGTAACTCATTATGGTCAAGCTAAAATAGAGTGCGTCTCGGTAAATATTAAGAGTATCGTCGCAGAATGGTTGCTCCCAAGTGCATGGCTGCATGCGGCTCGATGAGAGCTTTTTTAAAACTTTCTTCAAAAGTGAATTTGGATTATATGTCTCCGAGAAAATCAGTTTTGAGTGTTTGATGAGCTAGCTCATCACGTAGCAGTTTAGGGGTTAACACTGCTAAATCACACTGAATTTTCCTCGCTCGACAAAGCTTCGATGACAAAGCTTCATCTTAACACTGCTAACTGACATACAGCAATTTGTCTCCAATTTTAATCCTGTAATTTACGTATAATTTATGACGGACATGACAGTGACAGAATTGACCAAGAATCTGAATGCGGCGATCGCGAGCCTTGCTTTTCCTTTAGAACCTGGTTCTTGCCGTCCAGATTTCTTGATTTCAAAACTTCAACAGCGGACCTGTCGCGAGCTATGAAGTAGTTTTTTCGCGCACTTCGCGAGGTCGAGAGTCTTCGGCCCGTTGACCATAGCCTAAAAAGGCGTCAACGGGTCGCTGTACGGTGTCCGTTTTTTGCCACGTGGCCTAGAGACGTGGAACGGGAGCTACACCGGCTGAGCGGATGATGCCGCGGCCTCTGAAAATCAGTGAAAAACAACATCATGGGAAATTCGGACACCGTAGGTAGTTTTAAAAAGGCATATATAGAGGACTTATGTATGCCTTTGACCCTCCTGCGGTGTCCGGACATGCGCTTTCCAGCATCCGGTAGGGTAGGATGCCGCCATCGGGTTTGGGTTTGCGGAGAGCGCTGAAATCTGCAGCCATTCGCGTTTCACCCGGTTGAACTTATCTGGAACTTATCGTATGCCTTGCACTATGCTTGCTTAACGGGTGTTAAGCAAGCACGGTACTATGGTTGCGTCAAGGAATGTATACCATTCCTTGAGCACCGGCATTCCGGGGAGTCGCCTAGGTCACGTAGATTGTTCATCCACTCAAGTGAAATGAACAAACCTGGCAACCTATAAACTTTTTTATTGTGCGTGACACAAGCTACTTGAATACAGGTTTGTGGCTACGTTTGTTCGTGCGGGCGCGTTGTAGTGCGGATGGCTAACCTCACGTGATCATCTTCGCGCAAGGGAGGCGAAGCTGATCACGTGCAGTTGGACATGAGTTCGCACTTGAGGTGTGTATGCATATATGCACTGTGATATGCTGTATGGTATGTCGTGCAATAATATATGATAAAAAATACACCGCTGCTGCTGACCCGGGTCAACAGCAGCGGTGTATTTTGAAGTGAACGAAAGTCGAAAGTGATTAAGAAACAGTTTCAAACTGTCTCGAGCTTCCTAACACCGATTTATCTGCGTCCGATGACTGTGTACATGTAATTGTACCGTCAGATCGAAAATAATTTTATACACAGTGTCTGGCGTAATTTTCGAGTCATCGTCGTCATCGAAAATGCACTTTTGATTAGGTCATGAAATTGCTGTATGACACTTCAATAAATACCACGTAATCTCAAATTATATCTTAATCTCAGTGGTGTAGTATAAAATTATACCGATCCATTTTTTAAAACCAATATGTAACACAAATTGTATTACATTCATTTTATCACATTCATTGGTGACACTACATTGCCGATATAAAAAGAATTTTAATAGATCGGGGTATGCCTTTGAATTGTCATTTTGATTAATTTCCTAAATTTAGTACCAGCCCCGCGAACGATATACTTCCGTTCTCAAAATAGAAAAGTGGAGATTTAGGCCTATAACTGTTTCATACGATGCGATGCCACAATTCATCCATATAAATATGGAAAATATATTAAACTTCTAACTCGGGGCGCCTTGTGCCACGTGTATGGTTAATATTCTCTGTGCCCAAATTCACGTTTTATAAACGTCGGGGATATTTCGTGATATTGAATAACTTATACCATATTAAACTTCTAACTTGGGGCGCCCGACGCCACGTGTATGGATACTATTCTCTGTGTCTAAATTCACGTTGTATAAACCTCGGCCAATTTTGTTCCGCAATATCTATTTATATTCTCGTTTCCGCCGTGAGGATTACTGACCGCATATTGACGATTCGAGGACTCAATTCATATGATAGATTTTGAATTTATATATGGTCTACAACGGAGTGACATCAATAACTTGTACCATATTATACTTCTAACTTGGGGCGCTCTATGCCACGTGTATGGATAATATTCTCTGTGTCTAAATTCACGTTGTATAAACCTCGGCCAATTTTGTTCCGCAATATCTATTTATACTTTCGTTTCCGCCGTGAGGATTACTGATGGTCTACAACGGAGTGACCTCAATATAACGACAAAGCTTCAATGCCAAGGCTTCAACGACAAGGCTTCACATGACAAAGCTTCATTTTCCTCGCTCGTTTCGTGATTTCGGGGTATGCCTTTGAAATGTCATTTTGAATTTATATAGGGGGTACGTGAACGTACAGGTGGGGAAAAAATAACCCCCCCCTGAGTATCCATCATCCGCATCATCATCATGTGAAGAGTGAGAGGCCACGACAAATAGAGGCGGCCAAGGGGGGGGGAGGAGGAGGGGTTGGGTACCTCTGGGGGGCTCCGCCCCCCAGACCCCCGCTTCATTTTTCTCTGATGACCTGAGATTACATTATTAACGCCGTGTGAAGTCATACGTTGTCATTTATGCATGAACTGCATATGTGTGGGGGCTACCGCTGGGGGGCTCCGCCCCCAGACCCCCCCTTCATTATTCACTGATGACCTGGGTTAAATATAATTAAAATTTAATTATTACCGCACTGTGAAGTCATACCTTGTCATTCATGGATGACCTTTATATTTATATTTAATTTTATTTATACTGTCGTGTCGTGTCGTGTCGTGTCGTGTCGTGTCGTGTCGTGTGTACAGTGACACACTGAGTCGTGTGTCACAGCTCACTGTGTCGTGTGTCACAGCTCTACTCTGTGTCGTGTACAGCGTACATTGTACAGCCTACGATTCTGGCTTCATTTTTTCGCACTGTTATAAAGGGGAATTCGACAATGACACAGTGTTAAGAGCCACTGAATTTTCGGAATCCGTTCACACATTTCTCAGATTTGAAGAATGAAGACGTAAAAAAAACTGAGACAGAAATCGTATACAGCGTACAGTGTCACAGTGTCTGGCTTCATTTTTTCGCACTGTTAAGGGGAATTCGACAATGACACAGTGTTAAGAGCCACTGAATTTTCGGAATCCGTTCACACATTTCTCAGATTTGAAGAATGAAGACGTAAAAAAACTGAGACAGAAATCGTATACAGCGTACAGTGTCACAGTGTCTGGCTTCATTTTTTCGCACTGTTAAGGGGAATTCGACAATGACACAGTGTTAAGAGCCACTGAATTATATTTCCCGATTTTTCAAAAGAGGGGGATCTTCGATTCCATCTCCGATTTTTTCCCCAATAGGGGGTACGTGAACGTACAGGTGGGGAAAAAACAAACCCCCCTGATCATCCATGGTCAATTATATCATCATCATGTGACGAAGAGTGAGAGACCGACAAATAGAGATTGTGTCTCCCCCTCCTCCTTCTCCCTCCCCCCTCCACCCCCTCCCCCTCGCCCCCCTTTCCGTGTTCAAAAAACACATACTTAACGTGCCCGTTTATTCGTCTCGGCATTGGTCTATCCATCTCTATCTTAGGGAGGCTGAAGGGGCTCACCCGCCCCGCCCCAGACCCCCCCCTCCTGAATTATATTATTAACGCAGTCATTTATGGGTGACCTTACTCATGACCGCACGCTGGGTACGTTTCAATTTTTATGCCAAATATTTCTAAAAATTATATATACAATAAACTGGGGCTTCAAACCTTCAATTGATATAATATGCATACAGCATACACTGTATCGTGTACAGCCTACGATATGGGCGTCAATTTTTGCACTGTTAACGCACTGAATTTCATCCGTCCTTGCAAGGATTTCTGGGAATTGTCAGAATGAAGACCTAATTTATATAGGGGGTACGTAAACGTACAGGTGGGGAAAAAATAATCCCCAATCCGCTTCGTGAACGAACGTATAAACTAAAACTTTGAAAACAACCCAATACCCCCAACTCACCCCCCCACCACCCACTGCCCTCCCCCTCCCTCCCCCCCACCCCCCCTCCCCCCTCCCCCCCACCCCCTCCCCCCCCTCCCCCCCTCCCCCTGTGAAATTTGGCGCCGCATTAATTTTGTTTTTTTAGCATTTTCGTTGGAGCGTAGTTTTGGTTAAAGTCGCGATTGGATTCACCTTTTAGATGAGATGGGGTACGCATTTTCCACCAACGGTGTCAATTTAAGGACTATGTGATAGGCCCATTAATGATTTGCATGCCTCGAAAACCTACATGTTATTATTGTCCAAATTACAGGTGTCTTTCGGGCTGAGTAGATAGGGGGGGTAACCGGACCAGACCCCCCCCCCGCTCCTGAATTATACTATTAACGCAGTCATTCATGGTGACCTTACTCATTTCTACCGCACACTGGGTACGTTTTAATTTTTATTTACAATACACTCGGGCTTCAATTCATATAATATGGATACAGCATACAGTGACACAGTTCTCTATTTATGGTTTGTATTGAGTAGCAGCCGGCAGAAATGCTATAAAACGAATGATTAGGCTACTACTTTTATGTCCCGATCCGCCAACGATCGACCTTTGGTCTTAAAATATAAATATAGTGATTACTGTTTTTAACGATGCCACAATGCATCCATATAAATATGGAAATCTAAGTTGGAGCAGAAGCAAAGGATTTCTATGCCACGTGTATGGATAGCATTCATTGTTTCTGAATTCACGTTATATAAATCTCGGCCCATTTTGTTCCTCATATCTATTTACAACATCGCTTCCGGCGTAAGGGTTACAGACCGCACACTGTTCACTGGTCACAACGGCATTGTTCACTGTTCACGACACTTGAACGACTTGAGCGTAACGTTGCGTGCTTTTTGATATAAATCAAATAATCAATTTATTCCTGTTTATATTTTTCATTATCCACTGATGACCTGAATTATATTATTGACGAAGTGGGAAGTGATTTGTAAAGTATGTGCTGTGTCACGTAGTCACATGGCTGACACAATGGCTTCAATTCATATAATATGGATACAGCATACGTAGTACAGCCTACGATTTGGGCGTCAATTTTTGCACTGTTAAAAACGAACTAAAAACGCACTGTTAAAAGGGCTGAATTTTCTGAATCCGTTCAAGCAATCCTGGAATTGCCATGAATGAGGACCTAATTTATATATGCATTTGATACACAATGGCTTCAATTCATAGAATATTAATACAGCATACGTAGTACAGCCTACGATTTGGGCGTCAATTTTTGCACAGTTAAAAACGAACTAAAAACGCACTGTTAAAAGGGCTGAATTTTCTGAATCCGTTCAAGCAATCCTGGAATTGCCATGAATGAGGACCTAATTTATATATGCATTTGATACACAATGGCTTCAATTCATAGAATATTAATACAGCATACGTAGTACAGCCTACGATATGGGCGTCAATTTTTGCACTGTTAAAAACGCACTAAAAACGCACTGTTAAAAGGGCTGAATTTTTTCCCGATTTTTCAAAAGAGGGGGAATCTTCGATTTCATCTCCGATTTTTTCCCCAATATGCAAAATATTTCTTAAAATTATATATACAATACACTGGGGCTTCAATTGATATAATATGCATACAGCATACACTGTGTCGTGTACAGCCTACGATTTGCTGGACTTCGGGTTTAGGCTTAGTTATTATGGGCTCTGACTAGCCCCTAGCCTGACCCTGCTTCCGTTTCGTGTCCGTGACATCCTAGCACTGTACTGTACAGTAGTACAGTACAGTGGTACAGTCATTGTTACTGTCTGGGTTTCCGAGAGCATAAAGCTCCGGCCAGACACTGTTTATGGGATTATTCAGTTTCATGCTTAGGAAGCTTAGCCGGACAGCGTATCTGTCTTCCTCGCAGGTTATGGGCCCACCACGCTTCCACTGCGCAGTTTTTGTTACAGTCGCAGGCGTTTGCTCCCCTATTTGACTTGACTGACATGGCAGTTGAGGCAAGACATGAGGCGAATGAATTATTGCTTTCGGCTCTGACGTTTCTGGCTCGCCCTGGCTCACCTGCCCGTGACTGGCTTGAGGCCTCTGGGTCTGACGTTCCTGGAGATGGCAAGCGCGCTGCCCTTGAGGTAGTGCGCATGCTCCAGGAACGCTCGGAGCCCTTTGACTCTTTTGAGTTGCTGCTGGCGGTCCGCATCCCCAGCAGCAAAGATCCTGACCGTGGCATCCGCGAGTTCAATGGCCTGTTGCGGGACGTTCAGCGTTCCCACAACTTGCCAGAGGACGCGGTGAAACGGCAGTTTCTGAAGGCTCTCGGCAATTCGGCATTGTACCGTGACTTGGCTAATTCGTTGGCTCGGGCTGACCAGCGGCAGGGCGTGTCTCTCTTGACTATTCAGGCTCGTGTGCGGGAGCAGTTCCGCCACGGCCTGCAAGTCTCTGACACCCCTGTGTCGGCTCTGTCATTCGGCGATGGCGCGTCTGACCTGGCTGCGGCGTTGTCCAGTCTGCAGAAGCAGCTGGAACGCATGCAACAGGACATTCGTGACCTGAAGCGGCAGAAGCGGGAAGGGCCTCCGCCGGCGGGCAAGCACCTTACCCGCTCTGCTGCTAAGCATCATCGTGCTGGTGTTAAACCACTTGGCACCGCTCCTCTTGTCTCGTTTGACAAGAAGAGTGGTGCCTTCGTGCCCCACTGCAGGAATGCGGTGTGTGCACAAGGTGGTTTGAAGCACTGGCATGCTGAATGCCCCAACGGCGGTCTTCACTCTGCCCACTATTGTGGTGCAGTTGAGGACTACGAGTCTGACTGCTTGGCTGTTCGTTTCCAGCGTTTCTATGACGCGGGGGATGAGCACGCCTTCGAGTCGCTCTGCACGATGGAGGGTCGCCCAGAGGTGTGCGAGCTGTCGGCACATTCCTTTGTGCCGGCCGGGCCCACATCTCTGAAGCACTTTCAGGATGCGGCAGCTTCCGCAGCTGACGATGACGGCGAGGCTCACTTCCCTCTGGCCACATTCCACTCGGGTGCACGGGGTTCGATTCCGCCACCGCCTGCGGTTCGGGATCCCTCTGCACTCGTGGCTGGTGGTGTGCCTACGGCTCATGACCCACCAGTGGCTATGCCTGGCTCTCTCGGCTTGCCTGGTTCTGTCCCATCGCTCCAGCTTGGCGACACTGCACCGGCTCCGCTGTTTGCTGGCATGACGATTGAGGCTTCTGACATTGGCTCTGAAGGCTCTGACAACGACCAAGGCTCTGACGATGGCTCTGACGGCGGGCAGTCAGTGGCCTTTGACTCCTTCGGCACTCTTGACCATGGCTCTGACAGGGGGGCATCGCCACCAGCAGCTTCGGTGTACCGTCCGCGGGCTCCGCCGAGCTTTCTCCGATGTGCGATGATGTCTTCGGTCCTCTGCTGCTCTCTGTTGGCCAGTGCTACGGCATCTCTGGTTGCCGTGGGCGGTGGTGACAGGGGCCTGGTTGAGCCCGGAGTCACCGTCCATCGGTCCACTGGAGATCTCTTTGCTCCGGATCCGCCACTTGGCTCTCTGGACATCCGTGATTGGCCGCCTGACGATCGAGTTCTTACATCTCTTTCTTCGATGTTCACAACACCATGGGAATCTACTTATCAGAATTCTTCAGTCGGTTTATTCTCTGCTGTGGGACCGCCTTGCCCACTTGGGTCTGGTGGTGCTCAATTTACAACAGACAGTTTGCAATTCACTTCGGGAGTCTTCTGTATTTACATCCCAACCGCTGAACTCGGCTCTGCTGACCAGCCTCAAAGTGGCTGAGTTTTCTTGCAGTTCATCCTGGTAGCTTGATTAGCTTTAGCCCAGTAGTGGGATGACCGGGTCAAGACCCCGGCGCCCAGCTAGAAGTGATCGGTTTCCACCGAAGTGAATGTTAGGTGTTTGTTTATTATGACGTGGCTGTATACCCTGTACCTGCCTTGCTAGGTAGTCACACCCACGGGTGGTGTGCTGGACTTCGGGTTTAGGCTTAGTTATTATGGGCTCTGACTAGCCCCTAGCCTGACCCTGCTTCCGTTTCGTGTCCGTGACATCCTAGCACTGTACTGTACAGTAGTACAGTACAGTGGTACAGTCATTGTTACTGTCTGGGTTTCCGAGAGCATAAAGCTCCGGCCAGACACTGTTTATGGGATTATTCAGTTTCATGCTTAGGAAGCTTAGCCGGACAGCGTATCTGTCTTCCTCGCACGATTTGTGCGTCAATTTTTGCACTGTTAACGCACTGAATTTCATCCGTCCTTGCAAGCATTTCTGGGAATTGCGGGAATGAAGACCTGATTTATATATGCAAAGTTACTCCAGAAATTATATACACACTACACTCGGGCTTCAATTGATATAATATGCATACAGCATACAATGTGTCGTGTACAGCCTACGATATGGGCGTCAATATTTGCACTGTTAACGCACTGAATTTTTTCCCGATTTTTCAAAAGAGGGGGAATCTTCGATTTCATCTCCGATTTTCCCCCAATATGGTCTACAACGGAGTGACCTCAATATAACGACAAAGCTTCAATGACAAGGCTTCAATGACAAGGCTTCACATGACAAAGCTTCATCTTAACACTGCTAGATGACGTCGAATTTTCCCGATTTTTCAAAGAGGGGGAATCTTCGATTTCATCTCCGATTTTCCCCCCAATAG
Source organism: Cymbomonas tetramitiformis (assembly GCA_001247695.2). Classification (NCBI taxonomy): domain Eukaryota; kingdom Viridiplantae; phylum Chlorophyta; class Pyramimonadophyceae; order Pyramimonadales; family Pyramimonadaceae; genus Cymbomonas; species Cymbomonas tetramitiformis. The sequence continues at coordinate 27,677 of LGRX02034132.1, forward strand.
ATCACCGCGAAATGGATTCAAGTTATACTGCAGCGTTCGCTCCACAAATGTCACGGTTCTATACGAACTTGATATGTGGCGCGGCTGTTATTGAACTGTAACAAGCACGCGCAAGAGTTTGGTGGGTATGAGTGCAGCAGTCTAATGACCATAAGTGCTTGCTTGAGCCCAATGCTCCTCGTCATATACGCTAGTGCTCCTCACGCATCGCATGCGTTACCACCATCGGGTTGTGAACCCGAGAGCACTAGGTGAACTTCCCGCATCGGCTAGACGAATGTAGCCATTGATGCTCGCATGCTGTTCAGTGCATGCTTGAAGCGAAGACGCATCTTATCAGGACACTTCGGTTCTTCAAGACTTGTCTTGCTTCGCCATCTCGATGCCATATACTTGGCCTCTCGATGACAGATGGCACTCACCTTAGGTGGATGACAGACATTCTGATTGTACATGTCATAGTCGACCGTACTGACAATACTTGACGACTGTATGTCATTATGACACATGACATTATGACATGTATGACACATATGTCATCGGTCATATCCCTGATAGATCTCCCCTCTTGGAAGTGATGTGACCTTGTCACAACTATAGACACGCCCAACCCTGGGGCCGGGGGCCCCCTCGCAGCCCCGACAAAGGCCTTCCCCCCCCTTTGCGCTCTCAGCTTCGCCACTTCCCTGCCACCTCCCAGACAGTCATCCCCACGCCCGCGCCAGTTGTCACCATTTTCCCCCACTCCGCAACATCGCTTTTCCCCAATTTCACGCTCAGATACCACAATTTATACCAGCCACACCGCCGCCCCAATTTCACGCTCAGATACCACAAGCATTTATACCAGCCAAACCACCGCCCCAATTTCGCTCGAGATACCACCGGCATTTATACAAATACACCGCCGCCCCCAATTTCACGCTCGAGATACCACAAGCATTTATACCCGGCCAAACCACCGTCCCAATTTCACGCTCGAGATACCACCGGCATTTATACCGACCACCACCGTCCCAACTTCACGCTCAGATACCACCAGCATTTATAACCAGCCACACCACCGCCCCAATTTCACGCTCAGATACCACCAGCAACCCACGTCAGCCCAATGTAAATCTTGCTTCAGCAAACCACCAGGAAAGCAGATGCCAGCACCTACGTCCAAGGGCGAGCCTTCCTGACTGCCACCTTTACAGGAGTAAACCTCACAGTCACATCCCCTGTCGCGAGTCGAAACTCCGTGAAACCCGCGATCAGTACGGCGCCCCCCAGACCACCCCTTCCTCATAATCAGTTATTTGCATGATGACGCTGGTCACGCATCTCAATTACACCCAAAACACGCCAACGCAGTACAGTACGATGCGTCACGACAACAGCACCATCGCACAGCAGCCACGGGCACCACCCATGGCGTATCAGCCGTTACATCTACCCAAAACACCCCAGTCAGTTATTCAGCAGCACGACAGCCACGTCACCACGTACGACACCAACGCCAAACTCGAGCTACATTCGCCCTGACCCATTTCCTGTTCTACAAAATGCTTTCTCTCTGAACTGCCCCTGCTCGCACAACCGGGGCAACAGTCCGCCGGGCGTGGCGCGGCGTCCGCCGGGCCTGGCTGAGCCCATCTACGGCCTCGTGAAGATCAAGGAACATCACAGGCACCACAGCGCCTCATCCGCGCCACGTGGACGAAATCTCCTACTCGCCGCACCGGATCACCGCTGGCACCTGCAACACCGACGGGTACAGACGCGAAGCACTGCACCGCGCCCCAAGCGCAGACGTTCACGGCAACTCGACATGGACGCACCACATGTGACACCACGTCACAACAGCAGCCATCATCAGAATGTAGTAGCTCAAGAGTCACCAACGGGATGTAGCATTTGGCGACAGTTCAAATGAAGAAGCAGATCGCTGATTGGAGAAGGCGAAACATCGCGAACCGAGAAGTCACAAAACGCCTAGCTGCAGCTGTAGGAAAAGAGCTTTAAAAGAGAATAGAAACGATTTCAAAACATTCTGCAGATAACACTGAACCTTTCAAAATCATCTTGGCCTTGCGTAAATTTGTATCGAATATTTATATTTCCTCGCTGAATTTACAGCGACTCTGCAAATTCCCACGCACTAAGCGCCTGTTTGAATCAGCCAGGGACAGTTCGTCTGACACGCGCTCCTCACTTAGCGCATAGCCTGAATTCAGTACCCCCGAACCCGCAACCCCGCTCGCGCGACCACACCGGTTAGGCGTAGATCCACACTCGCATAACGGGAGGCGAATCCGCAGCGCTAGAGGCCACAGCTCCACGCAGTTGAGGTAAGCCCGAGACGCCGTGTGCTGAGCGTACGCTTTTCGGGTTTTCTTGCAAAGAACGGACAGTCGTGCAGGGACCCGATATGCACCTAAGAAGTCTGGAGCACCTCTGAATTCACCGCACGACAACAAAACAGGCGCGCGAAAAGTGTACCCTGAATTCATGCTTGTGTGCGTGCGTTTGCGGTATGTGTGCGGGCCGCAGCTCAGCTTTAGCTCCACTCACTAACGCCGCTGCTGCTGCCTTCTACGTGTTCGTACGAAGGCATCGTCTTCGTCGTTTACGACTACTTTTCTTTACCAAGTTCCTTAGGGAATTCTCAGGTGAGGCGCGATAGTCCGCACTCCTGTGAATTCCCACCCTAGGAGTGTTGAGAAGGTGCACGGCGACGCCGAGACGGCCAGCGGCTTTCCGCTTCAAAAACTTGAATTCAGCTCAAACTTGGAAATTCAGCACGCTCGGCTAAGCTCGACCGCTTCTGACGACGTCACCGCTCAACACTCCTGACGACTTTTCAAACTCCCGAGAGTCAACGGCTCTTTTGCTCGGACCCCGCTGCGACCGTCGTCAAGTGTGCATTCACGCGCGCTCCGGCTGTATGAACGCAGAGTGGATTCACCACACTCCTTTGCTGCTTGGACACCATGAATTCCGAAACTTTGCCCGACTGTGTTCTTTCGCTGTTGTGGTCTGAGCCGACCCCACGAATTCAGCGCCGACTGCCGCCACCTTCTTTGGGCATCCCCACTCGGGCTGGTTGGCCCAACGCAGGGGCTTAATTCAACCTTTTCAACCAGCCCGAGCGAGTTGCGAGGTTGGTATCTGCTGACTGCTGGACCTTGGTATCCCTTTTGGAGTCGGGCCCAACAGCCCGTTTGTCCAACGTTGCGTGGCTCTCGAGCTGGAGTTGCCCCTTTTCGCCTTCCCCTTTAGGGCTCCGCTCTGACCCGGCACCTTTTCGTCAGGTTGCCTGTCAAGACCCTTGGGGATGCTCAACTGTCCCGTGCACTTTTGACACTCCCAGAAGGGGGCCTTTTTCACAACTTTGCCCTGTTTCCTGAACCTTTCACTTTCCATTGATTTTGAAACTCCTCTCTGAGCTATCTGCAGAATCTCACCCTGTCGCTTGCCCGAGGCAGCTCTGACGCTCAAGTTGGGAGTTCCCGCTGCGCGCCGCGCCTGAGTAGCATGACCCACCAGCGCCGCATCAACGAGCTGTTCCGTCGCACGCTCTGCCGGCGAAGCCCCGCGCCCTGCTTGAACGCCTGCATCATATGCCTGACCCCTGTCCCCAAGTGGCAGCATTGCGCGTCTCACGTCCTGCGGTGTCCCTGCTTGAAGGAACGGCGCATTTGCCACCCGCGCTGCCTGTCCACGTGGCTGACGCACAATAGCTCGTGCCCACTCTGCCGACGGCCCCCGCGACTCCGCCAGACGCTCATTTCAGAGCACTTCGCCCTTCACCCCGTGACTTGGGCCATTCAGGACTTTTGACACCCCGGTGGCATCATTGACGCACAGCATCAGCAGAGCCGTTCGCGCCTTGCCCGTTTGGCGCGTCGCCTGAAATGCCCAATTTGCTGCAATGCGCCCGGCGCCTGAAACACGTGTTTC